>PVKY010006028.1:0-16525 GCA_004027775.1 Bradypus variegatus
CATCCAGGCCATTCTGCACTTCACTTACAGGTGACACCCCCACACCCACCCCAGCCAGATTCCATGTCTCTATGGCCCCATCCTATCAGTCCCCTCTCCTGACTCCGTCCTGATCCTTCCTGCTGGAACTTTGAGGCCTGCCTCTCTTCTGGCATCCCTCCCCCCACCAACCCCTACCTTCCTCATCCTTTCTCTTCCCTCAGGACCCTGTGTCGTGGGGAGTTTTCAATCCTACATCGCCTCAAAGCAGCCAGTGAGTGCTGGGGGCCGGGGGGTGAAGTTCTGGATCCCTGGGGAGGGGGAGAGTGGGAGCTAGAGGTCTGGGAGGAGGCTGTCACTCTTATGTGCCTCAGGGGTGACCAACCTGGGACCACAGGTGGCCTTTCACTGTGGGGAGAAGTTTATAGACCAGACTCTAGGAGTGGGGCAGATAGGGTTCCATCTGAGCACAGAGGACCCCTCTCTCCCCAACCCCTGCACCATCTCTCTCACATGCAGTGGGGACAGCGTGGCGAGACTATATCTCCATCTGTGGGCTCCGCACACATGGGGAGCTGGGTGGGCACCCAGTCTCCGAGCTCATCTATATCCACAGCAAGATGCTCATTGCAGATGACCGGACGGTCATCATCGGTCAGTGCTGGATCGGGCCCCTCGCAGCAAGAAGAGGGGGGATGGGTGAGGAGGGCCCAGCTGGGGGTCAGGGATGAGGGGATGGGGTGATAGAGATGGGAGCTGAGACCCAATTGGGGATGGGGGCCAAAGACGGGTATTGCCCATAGCCAGTGCTCTGTTGGAGATGGGGTAAGGGGTCATCCTGGGCCCCAGGCAGACATGGTCTGTGCTGTGCCCACCCCAGGCTCTGCAAACATCAATGACCGGAGCTTGCTGGGGAAGCGGGACAGTGAGCTGGCTGTGCTGATCGAGGACACGGAGATGGAGCCGTCCATCATGGATGGGGCAGAGTATCAGGCGGGCCGGTTTGCCTTGAGTTTGCGGAAGCACTGCTTCAGGTAGGGTTGGGGTGGGGTGCTGCAGAATGGAGGTGAGGGGGTCAGGGAACATCTGCTTTTTGAACCAGGTGTGAGGGTTGATTAGAGGTAGCACCGACTTTTCCCATAGGCAGACTCACCCCATTTAGGGTTCCGGCACAGTAGGGCACCAAGAAAATGAGAAAAAGTCTTAAAAACATATTTTTTTTAAAGCATCAAAGTAGCCACCAAAGTAGAAACAAATTAAAACTTTATTGGACTCCTTTGCACTTATTTTCCTGTTTCATATTGCATCTATTTTGAATTCCCTGGGTAGGGGCAACTGAACTTTTCAGGTACGCAGGTTCCCCAAGGGTTGTAATCTGACCCTGCTGGGACCTCTTTCTCCCCTAGTGTGATCCTCGGGACAGACACCCGACCAGATCTTGATCTCCGAGACCCTGTCTGTGATGATTTCTTCCAGCTGTGGCAAGAGACGGCTAAGAACAACGCCAATATCTACGAGCAGGTGGGGCTGAGGGGCTGGCCTGGGGGGAATTTATGGAGCATCCTGCTCAGGGTGGGATGGAGAGAAGCCCCATCATACAGCCGTTCTCAGGAGCGGGGTGTGAGTCTGGGTGGCAGTCACAATCTTGGGCTTCAGTGGCCCACGGTCAAGGTGGAGGGTGTGGAAGGGGGAGGGGTCCAGCTCTGGACTGGGACTCTTGGGAAAGTCTCTCCAAGCCTCATCCGCTTCCATGTCCCTCCCACCCACAGATCTTCCGCTGCCTGCCGTCCAATGCCACACGCTCCATGCGGGCACTCCGGGAGTACGTGGCTGTGGAGCCCTTGGCTGTGGTCAGCCCTCCCTTGGCACGGTCTGAGCTCGCCCAGGTCCAAGGCCACCTGGTCCACTTCCCGCTCAAGTTTCTAGAGGATGAGTCTTTGCTGCCCCCACTGGGCAGCAAGGAGGGTGTGATGCCCCTGGAAGTGTGGACATAACCAAGGCTCCAGACGGGGGAGGCCATCAGCCACCAGACCCCACCCCGTCTGGCTCCCTGCCCCTCAATCCTGACGACTGAGGTCAGTGCCCTTGGAGGCCTGGGGAGGCAGGCTTTGCTGAGGGGACTGGAGAAGTCACAGAGGACCCTTCCTTGGGGATGCGGCCATAGAGGGCACGCCAACCCCTAGGCTGGGGAGGCCAGAGAGGGTCCCAGAGCAGAGCATCCTCCCCATTGCCGGGTTCAGCCACTGCTACAGAGGAGCAGGAAGCCAGGGTGCAGCCTCTTATGCTGGGCCATCTCCATCTCTCCTCTATTCCTGCCCTTGAACCCACTCCCTCCCTGCTCAAGGGCTTCTCCCAGCCCATTACTGCCGAGGTGGGGGGATGGATGAAGCCGCCTCAGGACTTCAGCCCCGACCTGGGGGCCACACTAACGCCCTCCACCAGCATACTGACAGACACTAACTTTGTATCAGTCCAATAAACATTTCATAAATAAAAGCGAAGAAAAGTTCCCTGCCTCTTCCTTGGCGGCACTGAGTGCTGTCTCAGCCACCCCACCACCCCTGCCTATGCGTGGCCCTGGTGCCCTTCACCTCACCCCTGGGAGGGGGAACTTCTCCACCCTGTTCCTTTCTTCCTTCACCTCTCTCCATCTCTGCTGTACTTGACGGTGGTGCCAGGATCGCAGTCACTGGCTGCTGGGTGGAGAAGATGTTCATACTGCGATCCTGCGGGAGATGCCCTTGGAGAATCAGGGTGCTGACCTTGGAGCTGCAGAGAGGGATGTGCCCTGAGAAGGGCCCGGAGAAGCTGCCTCTTGTTTCTCAAGTGACAGCGCTGGGAGAGGCTTAGGGACGCACCAGTGGGAGCGGTTCAGGGTATAGGCTTCAGGTAGGTCAGGAAGGACTGGGCCTACATCCTGGATTTGTCCAGTTGACCTTGTCCAGCCACTTCACCTCTCTGGGCCTCGAGGGTCCCAAATGAGAATAACACTTACCTGCCTGGCTTGCTGGAAAGATTCCGTCATTGACTTAAACATTTCTTGAGCACCCAGTATTTGCACCAAGGCACCGTTGTTGACTCTCAGAAGTGAATACAAGGTCCCCACTCTTGTAGCGCCGTGTTCCGGGGCTTCCCTATCCAATACAGTAACCGCTAGCCACGTTGGATTGTTTCAATTTAAATTAGTTTAAATTAGAAAAAAAATAAAAATTTAATTCCTCAGTTGCACTAGCCCCATTTCAAGAACTCAATAGCCACTTGTGGCCAGTGGCCAGCAGGTTGAAGAGCTCAGACCAGGGCTATTTCTATCACTGCAGAAAGTTCTGTGGAACGACACTGCGCTAGAGGGGAGAAAGAATTAAATGGCACGGTCTATGGAAAAGTGTAGCACACGCTGGACTGAGGATGCTGGTTGCTAGGGACAAGATAACAGAGAAGTATGTCGAGAGCCTCCACTGAACTGGGAACTTATTTCTTAAACTGAGTGGTAGGTAGATGGATTTTTATTTTAGAGACATAATATCTTTTTGGATGTCTGGAATATTTTGAAATAATAATTTTTAAAAAAGGTTTAGCACAAGTTCTGGCTGCTGCCCTTCCTTCCTGCAGCCTCACTCTTCCAAAAGTTTCAGAATTGAGCACAGAAGCATGAAGACACTGAGGGGAGTAGTGAGACGTTAGGGAGCTTCCCTGGAAGCAGGAAGTGTTTGATGGGATGATGCTGTGAAGAGAGGGAACACTTTTGCCTGGCCCCCAACCTTCCCCCCAGGCCAGCCTCCTGAGTCCAGTTCCTCCGTAGCAGCCACTTCCACACAAGAAATCCCCCCTCCCACATGTAGTGGTCCCCTGGTGCTAATTGGCATTCTGCTAATTAGCCTCATTATCAGCACTAAGTGTCTCTTCCCTGGGGGAACCATTACCTTGTTAGCTGAGGAGTTGGGAGGGGGGTAGGCAGCAGCTGCCCCAGGCTGGGCCAGGGGCTAAGGGGGGCTTCTGCTTCTTTCTACTGTCTTTCCGTCTATCTGCCCTCCTGCCATAAGGCCTGGAGTTTCTTGAATGCAGGCTTACACAGTCCAGGGCTCCCTTCACTCCACCACATTGTCTCTTTTAAAGTTTTTATTATGGAAAAGTTCAAATAAATACAAAAGTAGAGACTAGAATAATAAACCCGCACGTATCTAAGTATCACACCATCATCTGGCTTCAAAAATTATCAGCTCAGGGCTCGTCTTGCTTCTCTATTCCCTTAAACCCCCGGACGACATTGTCTCCTGAGTTTGATAACCATTCATTCCATCCCTGTAATCTTGATTTGCTCAATTATTCAGTGTCTCTATGTGTTGGGCACTAGTAAATTTATGGAGGACCTAATATATACCAAGTGCTTAACATCCAAAATTTTATTTTATCCTAACCTCCATAAGGTAGAAATTATCATCCCTATTTTACACATGATGGAATCCAACCTCAGAGAGGTTAAGTGATTTGCCCAAAGCCCTAACTTCAAATTCTGTTTTTACGTACTAGCCAATGGTCTTGACCTTGAATTACCATATTATCACAGTGCCTACCCAGACAACAGGATGCCTTCAACCACCTGAATGTTATCGACCCTCTAGTGGGTGCCAGGCCCTCTGCTGAACAAGACTGACTTCATTCCTGCCTTAAAGGAGATTTCAACAAGACATTTACAATTCAAATTGTTAAATGTTACCATGGGCTTAAGCCGGGCAGCTGAGACAGAAGAGGAGCCAGACTCAGTCTTAGTGGGTCAAGGAAGGCTTCCTGGAGGAGGCAATTTAGACATATAAGACAAGGCAAAGGGTTATGAAAGTGAGATGGTTGGGAGGTGGGGAGCATTCCAGGGAGAAGACACAGCAAGTGCAAAGCTGGAGAGGAGTATGCTGAGTTCTGGAAACTGAGTAGAGTAGTTTAGTAGGGCTGGAATAGATCAGGTTGAGTGGAGGAGTATTAAAAAATAAGGTAGCTTTGCTACTGCAGAGGAGAGGCTAAAGCTGCTTATAGTTGTGCCTAAAAGTCTCCCGCTGAGTACCTCTTTGTTGCTCAGATGTGGCCCTTTCTCTCTCTAGCTAAGCCAAACTCGGCAGGTGAACTCACTGCCCTCCCCCCTACATGGGATCTGACTCCCAGGGGTGTAAATCTCCCTGGCAACTCAGGATATGACTCCCAGGGATGAATCTGGACCCGGCATCGTGGGATTGAGAACATCTTGACCAAAAGGGGGATGTGAAATGAAACGAAATAAAGTTTCAGTGGCTGAGAGATTCCAAATGGAGTCAAGAGGTCACTCTGGTGGACACTCTTATGCACTATATAGACAACCCTTTTTAGGTTTTAATGCACTGGAATGGTTAGAAGTAAATACCTGAAACTACCAAACTCCAACCCGGTAGCATTGACTCTTGAAGACGATTGTATAACAATGTAGCTTACAATGGGTGACAGTGTGACTGTGAAAACCTTGTGGATCGCACTCCCTTTATCCAGTGTATGGATGGAGGAGTAGAAAAATGGGGACAAAAACTAAATGAAAACTAGGATGGGATGGGGGGATGATTTGGGTGTTATTTATTTTTATTTTTTATTCTGATTCTGATTCTTTCTGGTGTAAGGAAAATGTTCAAAAATAGATTGGGGTGATGGATGCACTACTATATGATGGTACTGTGCACAGCTGATTGTGTACCATGGATGATTGTATGGTATGTAAATATATCTCAATAAAATTGAATTAAAAATTATAGGATTACCAAATGCACAGCAATTCCACTTCTAGATATATACCCAGATATATCTCCTACACCAATGTTGCACAGCAGCATTATTCATAATTGTCAAAAGGTGGAGGCAATCCATGTGTCCATCAATCGATGCATTCATTGATTGATAAACAAAACGTGGCATTCACATACAAAGGAATATTATTCAGTGGTAAAACCAAATGAAGTGCTGATACATGCGACAACATGGATGAAGCTTGTTGAGTGAAATGAGACACAAAAGGACAAATATTGTATAATCTCACGTATAAGAAATAATTAGAATATGCAAACTCTTAAGAGTCATAAATTAGAATACAGGTTTTGGGGGTGGGGGATGGATAAAGTGTGAGGAGCTAATGCTCAATAGTAGAGTTTCTGTTTGGAGTGATGGAAAAGTTTTGGTAATGGGTGGTGATGGTAGCACAATATTGTGATTGTAATTAACACCACTGAACTGTGTACTTGAAAGTGGTTATAATGGGGAATATTATGCTGCCTATGTTACCAGAATAAATACCACATAGAACTGTACAATACAAAGAGTAAACCCTAATGTGATCTATGGACTAAAGTTAATAATGTAATTATACTAACCCTGGTTCTTCAATTGTAACAAAGATATCACTCTTGCAAAATTATAAAAACAGAGAAAACTGTGTGTATGAGGGGGATTGCTATATGGGAACTCTACTTTCTGCATGGTTTTTCTGTAAAATGCCAAAAAAAAAACCCAACCAACCAACCAAATAAAAAACCCAAGGCAGAAGAAAAAGGCAGAATCTTGAGTCTTTGACTCTATCTGGGGGCATGGGAAATTGATTTCAGGGAGGCCAGATAGGAAGGAGGCTGACAGTAGTGGAGGCCAGCAGTGAACGTGGCTTGGATAAGGACGATGGCACTGTAAACAGGAGTTGGGAGGGAGGGCAAGACTGGATGTTCATCCAAATGTGCCAAGGATTTAGGAAGGAGAGCGCCTTTCCAAAGACTTTTATCTCAGACTCTCCTAAGTGATGTTTATATTAAGGCGGGTGGTGTTTTTTTCAGAGACAGTGTTGGCACGGTGGAAGGGATTTCAGGGATCATACAGCTTTCTTCCTCAACTTTAGTGAAAGAAAAGCCCAGAGAAGCGAAGCAACTTGCTCGAGGTCACACAGCATATCAGTTGCAGAACATGACTACTTGTTCTTTAGGTAGAATTTCCCAGCCTCCAGTGAGGCTAATGGCTGGGGGCGTTGTGCCAACATGACTAGATCTAAGGTGACCCAAATAAGATTTGAGGGAGCAGGTGACAGTTTCCTCCTCTTCCCCTCAGCCTCTCCCCAACACCCCTTCCCCCGCGCAGCTCCAGTGATCAATGAGTAAGTGTTCAAACAGTTCCTTTGTGCAGAACACTTTATTAATAAAGGTGCAGAGGTACAGCTCTGCGGTAGGAATCCCTGCCCGACATCTGAGATCTCCTCAACGCTACCCCGCCAGGCAGGGAAGGGAGTAAGGGTTTTTCCTGAAGCAGCCAGTCGCCCCCCCATCCACTACGTGGCTTCTCCAGTCCAGGTTCTCACGGAGGGGCCCTTCCTCCAGCGGCTCGACTGTTGCCATGACAACTGGGTGGGTGGACAGACAGCCCATCCCATCTAGAGGCCACGCAGCCCTCGCGTGGGGAGTTTCCATAACAACCCCCCCAGTAATACAGGGGGTTGGATTCCGCCCCCCTTCCCCCGCAACTAGATAGGTGGGTGGCTTGATTGGCAGCTGGGCACACGAAAGGAGGGGAAGGAAAGGAAAGGAAAGGCGCCAACAGAGAGCTAAGAGGGAAATGGGGGAGGGAGGGCAAAATAAATCGGGAAAGAAAACGCGTGTGCGCACGCGCGCCACCTGGTGGGCGCGCTCCGCGGCCGCCTCGGCCACCGCCCACTTCTTTCACACCAGGCTTGCGCGGCCGCTTAGTCCTCGCGCGCGCCTTTCGCGCTCGCTCCCTCTCGCTCGCTCCCTCTCGCTCGCTCCCTCTCGCTCGCTCCCTCTCGCTCGCTCCCTCTCGCTCGCTCTCTCTCGCGCTCTCTCTGCTGCGCCTGCGCGCAGGTGTTGGCGCCTAGGGGGAGGGGGAACCCGGCGCGCTCGCATCACGTTCCCTCTTCCACCCTCCGGGTGCACCGTCGCTCTGCGCCTGCGCAGGAGAGTCGGGCGGCTCGGGTTGCAGGCTCCGGGGCGATAGCTCCTGTCAGTCGGCGGGTCGGTCCTCTTGCCGGCCTTCCCTCCTCCCCGATCTCCGGGGGAGGCGCAGTGGAGCCCGACCCCGTGGTCCCCCGATGGGGGAGGGGGGAGAAGCGGCGACGGCGGCAGTGGAATAACCGAGCCGGAGCGTGAGCGGCCTCGGGGCCCTGTTCCCGGCGGAGGCCATGGGCGACCCAGCCCCCGCCCGCAGCCTGGACGACATCGACCTGTCCGCCCTGCGGGTGAGCGCGCCGCCCCCAAGCCTCGCCCTAGTACGCACCCCCGCCGCAGGGGAGCGGCGTGGCCGCACGCTTCACGTGCTCCCCCGGCGCCCCCTCCGCCAGCCTCGCGCCCCTCGGCGACCCCTACCCGTCTCCCGGGCTCCCGCTGCTGCTGGGTCCCCGCCCTCTGCCCCCCTTCTCACCCCACTCGCCGCAGATTCGGGGAGCCAATTTGGTCCCCACCCTGTGGTGCCCCGCCCCCACACTTCCCTGCCACCCCTACCGTTACCCTTAGGTACGGGACCCCCCCTTCCTCCCAGTTTGAGGGCCACCCTCTAGTTCCGCTAAACTTACGGCCTCCATCACCTGCAGACTCTTACCTGGCCCATTACCTCCCCTTGGCCCTCTGGCCACCCTTGCCCTTACTTATCTTCTTCTTCCTCCTCCCCTTTCTCCCCTACAAAAATTTTGACTTTGCAACTCGTCTTGACAGCCTCCCCCTCATCACCCTGTCTTTTCCTCACCCACCCCTGAACTGCATTCCACCCGTGGTCGGAATTGCAGCCTCCCCACTCCACCCCACACCTTCTGCTGTCTCCCTCGTCTCCCTGCTCGGTTTTCCCTATGCCTTCTCTCGTGTTGCAAGTGCAGCAGTCCAAGAACCAGGCATTTCCGGTCTCAGGGTCCCTGAATATTGCATTACCAACTCTGCAGCGGTGTGGGACCTGGAGAGAGACAAGTGCAATGGGGGAGGAGGGAAGCATTTCATTTCTTCAGAAACTCAAGCATGGGCTGGGAAGAGGATGTTTGTATGCACACACACACACACACACACACACACACACACACACACACACACACAACATGCTGCATGTGGTCATCGGGAGGTTTGGAAAAGCAGTGGCATATTGGCTGGTGGGGGGCAGGCACTGGACATCTCCCAGGGGAGGGAATAATGAGCAAGGTGGGTGAGGGAAAACAACTGCGGCAGGAATTTCTTCGAAATACCCGTTGGTTGCCTCTTGTGGGGGCACTTACATTTAGGAGCTTTCAGCAGTGTTTCTGCATTTTCCTTCAGCAGGGAGCTTTGGCTTAAGGGGCAACTTAGTGAGTTCAGGGTGAACACTCCAGACTGCCAGCCAGGTGGTGTTTGGGTCCTTTGCCCTTGGAGCTTTCTCAACAGGCCAAGGTGTGGAGAGAGCAGGGTTTCTCATCTTTCGGTTGGCTTTTCTGGAGGTCCTGTTAAATCGGACTTCTGGCTTTTGAGTTAGCCAGGGAAATGGCCAGTAGCGGAAAAAGGCGGTCAGTCACACAGGTGCCCCGGATATGACTGGAGGGGAGAGGAGAATTGAAGAGAGCAGAGTCACGTCGTTAATTGGGTTTCTCTAGGTGACACAGTTTTTTCCTTGCCATTCAGGTCATAATTTGTTTGGTGCAATGTTGGGCTATGAGCTCTGACTTGCTGGAGATGAAGTGATAAATTGTTGGCGTGGAAGACTGAGCTTTGAATTGCTGGGGGGTGGGGGGGCAGCACAGGGAGGGCCTGAAGCCTTTAGGAGGAAGATTCTTAAGATTTGCTTACGAGGGTTTAAACTGAGATTCTTAAGTCAGTTGGGGTATGAGATGGAAATCCGGACTGAGTAAAAGACCCTTAATGTGCTCCTCTCCGGGATGAACCCCCATCTTCCCTTCCCATCTTGGTTGTTGATTAACTCTGGCTATACAGGTTCCGGTGGCCTCAGTAAATGAAATACAATTAAAAACGGGTGGGTCCAAACCATGACCTTTGGTTTGAACCTTGTAGGACTCTGCTTGGACTTCTTTTTCGCTTTAGCCTCCCGTGGTAGTTTGGCCTGGACCCTCAACCTGGGATTACCAGCAATTCTGCAAGTATCCTCTGACCTTGGATGTGGTATTTCCCTTCTGGACTTCTCTGCTTGTAGCAGTGTCAGCCTCCCTCCTCAATTGCTTCCTGCTTTCTTATTCTCTCCTTCCCCTCAGGAGAGCCAGGTGACCTGCTCCCAGGGCTTCTGTCTTGACTGTTTCTTAGGAAAATGTTCCCCTTCCCCCTTCCCACCCCAGTACTCCTGAGCTTGAGGGAGAGCTGTGCTTTCTTCCAAATGGGGTTAGAGAGAGGGCCTGCTTTCTCCTTGCTGCTGACCTTTTTTTTATTTCCCCAGAGCCTTTCCCCTCCACTCCATCTTAGAAAGCTGCTGTGGCGTTGTCATCTCTTGCTAGCTCCATCATCTCCTGTTCTGTTCCTGTCCGTTTTCCAGTGATAAATGGAAACCTGGAGAATTCGCAGCAAAACATGTTTCCCTTCCCTACATCATCTTGTGTTGAGGGGTGGGGGTGGGGGATAGGAGAGGAACATATTCAGCATTTGTTAGCTGGCCTTAAAGAGCCCAAGTTGTCTTTATCTTCTTGTTTCAAGATAAGGCTTGGGTTTCAGCTGCTGATGAGAGTGATAGTCTGAAATTAAGGACGATTGAATTGCACTAAACTCTTAGCCATGTGTGGGGAGACTGGATGGGCCTGCAACTTTGTGACCCACAGCCCCACTTGACCTCTGCAAAGCTTCATTGCTCTGCCCGCACAGCATTGAATCCTGAGTTCAAGTCCCAGCTTCCTCACTTAATCTGTAACCTTGGCCTTGTTCCCCTTCTCTTACTCACTACAGATTCTGTATAGAACCTTGACTCTCTAAAGCTCCATTTTATCACCTATGTAGTGGGGATGGTGACAGTACCATACTCATTGTTGTCGAGGATTAAATGAAATACTGCATGTTAAGATCTTAGTCCAGTTTCTAGCACGTAGTGACCCTATGGTGGCCTTTATTGTTATTATTGCTATCAAATGGCAATCAGAGAAGCCTTCTGGGACAATTGCATCTAAAGTAACACTCCCTTCCCTGCTTTATTTTCATATAACATTTTATGTAAAATTTTATATAGTACTCCCTTTGCTCTATTTTTCTTCAGAGTACTTATCAGCAACTGACATATATTTATTTCTGCCCATCCTGACTAGAACGTAAGCTCACTGAGAACGAGGACTTTGACTGTTTGGTTCATCTTTGCATCCCCAGTGCCTCTAATGGGGGCTGAAATATTTGTTGAATAACTGCATGTTACAACAAGTGAAAGCTCTTAGTGCAATGCTTGCTTAGAGAAAGAATTCACTAGTCAGGCTTGTTAGGCTTCCTCTTGCCCCTCTTTTATATACACACAATTAAGAATGATCTTTTCTGAGTTGTTTTTGGAATCACAGAGTTCTGGAAGTTTCCATCTGAGAGATGCCCTTGAAGTAAAGTTAGGATCATCTAAGAGAATAATTTGGGCCTCTTGTTTCAAACTTTCTCTGAGCCCAAGCTTGGTTATATTCCAGGAGAATCTTCTGACTTGGAACTCTTGGCTTCTCATAAGGGATAAGTATTGGCGGAAGTGAATGAGACAAGAAGGAAGATCCCAGGCTGACCTCTTTCCTTTTGCATTCCTTCTCTTGGTTGACCCACTTCATAAATCAAACAGCTTCTCTTTACTGTCCAACCAGCTAGAAGTTTTAGACTGCAGTGTCCTTGCAACTGTGGAGCTTTGTTCACTGTCACTGTGTTGAAAGAATATCATGGAGCACTGTCAAGAGGGACTTGTTGCTAGGTGGTAGTTGCTGACAGAGATGTTCTTTTTCAAATGATTTTTTGTTATTGTGTCTGTTCTTTGGAGAAGTCTCTTTCCCTTCCTTCCTTTTTCATGTGGCTGTGGAGCTAGCACCACTTGGAAAGCTGGCAGTTCCGGGAATGCATTTCTAGGCTGGCTCTGTGTTCCGATGTGCTAGCTTTCCAAATATTGATGATGATGCCTTGGGCAAGGAAATGGGGAGACTGACCTGCAGCAGAAGTAATAGCATTAAGTAATGTCTTTTTTCCCTAGAGCACTGCAAATAGTGGGAACAGGAGTGGTTTGGGGAGCTGGTGGCATTTGGAGTGCAGTGAAATGGTGCTTGGGCAAAATGATGAAAGGGAGGTTGTAGAGAATTGTGCTGGAACTAAGTATTCAGCTATTCCCCAAACAAGGGGATTGACACCACCACCCTTCATGGTATCAGATAGGACAGCTTGTCATAGCCCTTAGTGATACATGGAGAGGAGGTTCTTTGGAACAGCGAGGTTCAGACAATTAAGATGATAGTAAGAGGGTCGGCAAGAAAGCCAGCTGGTCTACCCCCTCACTCTTGCCTCAAGAGCTCAGTTACCACTATGCTTTGTAGGATCCTGATTTCAAATCTGGCTGCCATTCCTTTCAACTTTGAACTCTGTGCCTGGGACAGGGTAGCTCACACAGCTTGGATATGTAGAATGTCCTCACTTGTCATCTAGGGCACAAGATGGCAAGAAGTAGACAGCTGTCCTTTACAAGCTTGCATTCTGGTGTAGGTCTATAAAGAATGCAGTAACCTCACAACCTAGAAACCTAAAACGCTTCTAAGACTGGAGAGCATGTCCAGCAGCCATCGAGAGTGTTGGCTTGCCTAATCTTCCTGCCTCCAGAGAAAGTTATCAGGAAAATCCTTTCCTGCATCAATCATTAAGTCAATTGCTGTATTGAGAATTGGGTTCTAGATATTATGAACTATGTCTTATTGCGCTCAGCTATTTAATCAGAGCTCTGGGTGCATCCACCTAAGGAGTGCCTTTGTAAGCGTAGGCTCCCCTTTTCTTAATTGTTTTCTTAACTGTTTTGGTTTCCTCAATATCTTAGTACCCTCAAGGTTGGGAAGTTTTTGTTAAATCTGATTGCCATGAATTATGCTAATTTTCTGCTGTCCTGTGGTCTGTGGTTTAGAGAACATAGTGGCTTGAAATCTGATACTTTCTCTCCTGGAACGCCCACTTTACACCCCCATCTCTGTTTTCTTCCCTAATGGTTGAAAAGATAGAACAAAAATTAACCAGGTTAGTAAGTCAACTCTCAAAGCATTTCTGTGAGAAATGCCCACAGAATTTGAGAAGATACAAAAATGTTACTTGGTAGAAGACTTGGACTCTTCCTCAGCTCACATTCATTCTTTGTCTCACTATTTCACTGAAGTACATGCTGTTCTTCTTGCCATTCTCCTCCCAACCAAGCAGTCTGAGATTCTCCCAACTTTAGGAAGCTCCTCCAGAGAGTAACTGAATAGGTACTTGAGGCTCTGTGTTCTTAATAGGGATAGGGGATGGAGGAGGGAGGAATGAAGAAAGAGATGGAATTGTAATGACCCACGGGAGTCCTTGAGATTTTGTCCAGTGGCCAGACAGCCTGGGGATGTACTTGGCTCAGTCTGGGTAGGATTTCCTGTTGTGTTTGAGGAAAGATCTAGAACTAGGCAGAGGACACAGTGGCAAACAGAACAGACGTGGTTCTTCTACAGCTTAGGAGGAGGAGGCACATTACTTAAATAATATCTATCTGTTATCTGTCTGTCTGCCTATCTATCTGTGTATCAAATTGCAAACCGTGATGAGCACTGTGGAGGAAAACTTTAGGATACCATGGAAACATATAACAAGACAAAGTATTTGGTTTCTTGATTAAAAGAGAAATAAGTCACATGTCAGAAAGCCAGACTGGCATTGCCATAGAAAGGGAAGGTAGAGGTGAGCCAGCAGATAGAATTTGTGGATGGCCAGGATTGGGAGACCCTGAAATGGGGCCATTCTTAGGGTGGAGCATTTGGGCAAAGACCAAGGCCAGGAGCCTGAGGGTAGGGTGGGAACTCCAAGCTTCACTTCCAAAAGGATTTCTTCTGAACCTTCCTGTGAGGGGGAAATGTTTATTTGTTTCCAAGGATAAGGGCATGTGTGAAAGGCTTTATGACTCATAGGACCCTCAGTTTTTACTTTTTGGGGGGGAGATCTCTGAGCACTGGGTCTGTGGGCTCTTGTGTAGCTCTGCAGAGGCCTGGGGAGTGTGCAGATTGTCTAGCGTTGGTATGTGAGGGAGAAGGGTGTATCACGAGATGTTACTAGCCTGAGTGGTTTGGAAGGTAGAGGCCCAGCCTCAGGCCTGTGGTCTGTGGGAAGTGGGATTCTTCCCAACATTAAATAGATACTGCACATAAATAGATGAAATTCTCAATTTACATTGTGTACACGTAGAAGTGAGGATGAGTGGGGTGTGTAGGGGGAGTGTTACTGATTTTACATGTTTAAAATGAAACAGGGTTGGGGAAGCCTTCTGGGAAGAGCCAGACTCTAGGAGCAGCTAGAATGTCAGGAGGGTGGCAGCGTAGAACAGGGTGGGCTGGGCTGGGAGCAGTGATTGCTGTAGCATAGCCCTGGGGTGGAGCCCTCATGGCTGGAGAGAGCTGAATGGAGGAAATGGAGACCATATGCCTAAGAAGAGGTGATGGTTGAGAAGGGAGGAGGCAAGACCTTTGGCAGGGGATGTATTAGGGGCCTCAGACCTCTTTTGGTGAGTGTATGTATCCATGGCAGGTCAGTCTTACAGGGTCAGAGATGCCAGGCAAAGTGGGGAATTTCTGTAGTCACAACTGGGAACCCCCTCCATTCAGTCTGTGACTCAGTAAGTACATGTGGCAGTGAGTACTTTTGGTTCAGACTTGGGCACCTCTGCCTTGTCGTTAGAATGAAAAGGCCTCTCAAAAGCAGGCCTGACTTAAGCAGATGTAGTAGCTTCAGCCATTCCTTGTCTTTCCCTTCCTGGAGAAAAAGGGTATAATGGTTCAGGTTTTTCTCTTTGCTCCCAATTCTGCAGGCCCCAGGGAGTTTGTCTTGGACAGAGCCTTTTCTCACTCATTCCTCCCCTATTTCTGGGGGAGAATGGGAAAAGTTCTCACACCCTCTCCTACCAGGAACCATTTGAGGATGAGCTTTGAAGGGCTCAGGTTGCTACATTGCTCCTGAAACCACAGGTTTGGAGGAGTTTCCCATGAAAAGCAGTCCTTGCAGGGACAGATTGAGGATTAATAAGCCTCCTTCAAGAACCATCTCAACTTCCGTTTTTTCCCAGGAAGACTCCTCTGACTATGCCAGCTCTCACTGATCACCTTCTTCACCTTTTTGTGGACCTTACAGTTTAGTGTTTGTTTATGTATTGCCTTGTACTGATGAATAATGTTTTACGACCTTGTATTTCCCACCACTTCCTTGTGTATGGGACCATGATCCATATCTCCTATTGATCCTGTACAGTGCCTACACAAATGCTAAGCACGTGGTAGGGATTCAGTAATTATTTACTTGCTAAGAGGTAAGTTGTCTTGTGACTTGTCCTTTCCCACTAGATTCAATCCACAGGTAATTGAAAGGTGCCTAGTAGGTGCCCTTGGGGACACAAAGCCATACAGTGTCTGGGACAGTGCATTGAAGAATTGTTATTCCACCCCAAATGCCAACAGTGCCTTTTGTGAACTGTTTTGGACATGAGAAAAGCCAGGGGAAGGACTAGATAGGTTTCTTCTATGAAGTCAGGAGTAGTGTGTAAGTCCCCTTGTTTACTTCTTTCTGGGTGGAGTGAGGAATGGAGACTCTAAGTTACTTTTGTATGTGGCACATCGCTCTTAGATAGCTTTGCTATGTCTTGACAGCACACCTCTGAAGGTAAAATGGACAGGCTCTGAGCCAGGCTTTAAGGAAGAAGATTTTCATGTTCTCTCCTCACCACCCACCCACTCTTTCTTTCAAGGCACATTTGTGAAATGTGGCTGAAGCTTTTGGTACTTGGTCTTTAATTCTTAGGTGGCTCAGGAAAGCGTCTTCAAGAAAACCATTAGACGGGGTGTCCCAAAGCCAAAGCAGGAGGAGGCAGAGAGAGATATGGGCATGCAATGTTTGAAAGAGGAGGCCAGCATATTTGTCTCTACTCTCAAGTCTATTCATCCCAGGGTTGTCCCCTTGAAGGCAGAGATGTGAATAGGTGCCCTTACTCTAATCTGGGGGAGCCAGGGGGCTACCAGAAGGTAGAAGGCACCTTGCCATAGTGTATACTTTAGAGAAAACAAGGTTTTGGAGGTGAGTGAGTAACTGGGAGTAGAGCAGCTGACCAGGACAAGTGGCTGAAGCTGCTGTGCAGTATAGCTGCTGTCCCACTTCTCACTATCTCCGCATCAGAGCCAGGAGAGCAGAACTTGATAGGCTCTTGGCCTTATCTAGTTAAGGTTTGGAGAAGCTGGAGAAAGTCCCTCTAACCTTAATAAGGTGACTGTTCACCATGGAAATAATTGTATACCCACAGGTAAAAACATGGGGAGGTAGGGGTATGACAGGCAACAAATGGATTGGAAGTTTGTTGGTTCCTTTATCCCTTCAGATCCCTAGTAAACCCTTTTTCT
>PVKY010006029.1:0-16505 GCA_004027775.1 Bradypus variegatus
CTGGACCAGTGGTCTTAATTTCAAGATCCCCTGAAGGAAGTGGTCATAAATCCTTGATTTTTAGAATAGGTCCAGTTTCAAATATATCATTCTGTTGGGTTTACAAAATAGTGGTTTTCAAACTGTGTCTATAGTGTACCTTCAAGTAAAGGGAGGATGGATAACTGGGACTGAGTTCCCCATTCCCACTCAAGCCAGTGGAATAAAAGGGCTCTACTACTAAAATATATATTGAAAATATTCGTATCCCTGAAATTATAACATTTCAGTTTTAATACTATAACTCCATGTCTATTTCCAGCAACCAAGATCCCTTGTTAGATCAGGTGTCCCTTCAGACAGTATCAGCATAGCCACAGTTCACAGGCCCAACTTTACAGGGGGCACCTAAACAGGTGGGGATTGGAGAGCAGGACCAGGGAATTCCTGTGCCCAGGTGGGTAAAGAGGGCAGAATCCAGGCCTTGTAGTCTTGTGACTTGGGCCTTTGGCTAGGCGTCAGCAACTTCCTCTCGGAAGATCCCTTCCCCAGAAGCCAGGTTTGTAAGGTGAAGCCTCTGGACTCAACAAGCTTCATCCTCAGAAGGATAGGCAAGACTGGTACAGCCCAGCCCTGCTGAGCAGCCTTTCACCCATGCGTTACCCTGTCTCCCCCTCAGTACAGGGAGCTCCCAAGGAAGTGGTTGACCCTTCCAGTGGCCGGGCCACATTGCTCGAGTCCATCCGCCAGGCTGGGGGCATCGGCAAGGCCAAGCTCCGCAGTGTCAAGGAGCGCAAGCTGGAGAAGAAAAAGCAGAAGGAGCAGGGACAAGGTGAGGGCACCCTGGGCCCTCTCCAGTTGGAGGGCTCCTTGCAAACAGGCCTCCTCCTCTTGTAACCACTTCCAGAGTCCATCCGTCCCTGCCTTCCAAGGCCAGCTAACCTGCCCCATTCTCTCCCCAGGGCACCTGCTGGAAGCCCCAGTGGCTTCCCCATTACCTAATATCTGCATCCTTCCTGCCTGGGCCACAGGTTCCTTCCTATTTTGGGAGGGTGCTTAGTGGAGCTTCCTCTCTAAGTTGGGAGTGGATAGAGCCTCACTCAGCTCAGACCAAGGCAGAAGAGAATTTTTTCTGACTCTGTCAGTTGTCCCAGGAAATGGTCAGGGACATGAGGTTATTTTTAGAGAGACAATCTGGAGGGTTAATTCAGCCTCCAGAGGCTTACAGAAGTACGACTATCAATTAAGTCTGTATGCTGCCCCAAATGCTGGCATAAATACCTACGTGGGCATAAAGCACCAGTGCCTGGAAGACAGCAGTCCTGAGTTTGAGTCCCTTCTGTGCCTCTGACTTGCCCTGTGACCCCAGGCAAATCGCTCAGCCTCTCTGGGCCATGCAGTGAGATCGCCCTTTAGTCTTACAGGGTGGCTGTGAGAATTTGCTACTCGCGTGCTTTCCCATTTTCTTATTAGGGCCTCAGTGCTGGAGCCACTGACAGACCAAAGCTCTGAGGGCTGGTGGTAAACATGGTGGCTTTGGAGAGGACAGGGGTGGGAGTAGTGAGCGAAAAGCAGGCAGCTATGACACCGAGGGCACAATGCAAGCTCTGTCCCCAGCCTCCCTTCCCCTGGCTTTTCTGTTGCAGTGAGAGCTACCAGCCAAGGTGGGGACCTGATGTCTGATCTCTTTAACAAGCTGGCAATGAGACGCAAAGGTAGGAGGTGGCAGTGCAGGGGGTCTCTGCATTTGGTTTTCTGTTTAAGTCACCAGAGGCTGGGTGAACTGGTGCCCCTGGATTGACCTTCCTCACTCTTGGTCCTTCCCTCCCAGGCATCTCAGGAAAGGCGCCTGGCGCAGGGGCCAGTGAGGGGCCAGGAGCTGCCTTTGCCCGAATGTCAGACTCCATCCCGCCTCTGCCTCCCCCTCAGCAGCCCCCAGGAGAGGACGAGGACGACTGGGAATCTTAGGGGGCTCGGCTACTCCTCCTTCCCCCCAAATCCAGTCTGCAGCTACGGCCCTGAACTGGAAGCAGCCAGGCTGGACTCATGCCTGTCCTCCCAGCCCCTGCTACCCGCTCTGTGCCTGGACCTTCAGAAACCATGGAGGTTATGGCTGGGAGGTGGCTCGGCTTCCTCAGCCCATCTCAGAGTGGGGGATGCTGTTGATATTTCCTGTGATCTGCTTGTGTTCCTGCTCCCTTCACCAGTGTGCTCTTCTCTTCCCTAAAGAGACCTACAGCTGTAAAGGTACTGTCAATCAACAAAGTGTAATGCATGGTCTGAGTACAAACCAACAGTATGTTTTTAATAAAGGAACTGCAGCTGTGCAAAATGCAAGTATCCTCTCCAAGCCCGTGGCTGGCCTCCTGCAGGTCTCTAGGCAGTGGCCGAGTGGACAAAGGTCAGGGAAAAGAGGGGCAGGTTAACAAGGGCAGCTTGAGAGGGATAATTTCACAGAAAAAATAATCAAGCGATAGACACCGGGTCTCTAAAAATAGTCTTGCCAAAGCCTAACGGCCCTTGGTATAACTGCTGATGTCAGGATAGGAGGTGTCTTGGAGTTTGCTCAAGTGGCTGAGAGAAATGAGGGTGCCACTGACTAAAAGGAACTGGAGCCCCGCCAGGGAGATAAAATCCCTAGGGAGGGCTGTGGGGGCAGGGCTTGATTACTTACAGAGCAAAAGAAGCGTCTGGGCAGGACAAGCCCCATGAACCCCAGGGGGATGGAAATGGGGAGCTCTTCTTGGATTAGATGAAGAGAGGGTAAAAGGTCCAGAAATGGAAGAGTAGATGCAGGTGGGCCTGTTCCCATTCTGTGGAGGTGGAGACTGAGAGGGTGACCCAGGATGAAGGTGCTCCAGCTTCTTCCCCCTCCTAAAGGCTGGCCAGGAAGCCTGAGGAGGCCGGGTGGGATGGGTGGTTCAGGGCAAGGACTGACTACCCACTGTTTCTTCAGGGTAAACGTGACTTTCTTCCTGTTGCCTTTTCCACCTCTGCCTGGGTCCCGGAGGGAACCAACATGGTTCACCTGGGCTTCTTACACCTTCTTGAGCAGGATCCGTGCAGAGGAGGCCCAAGACAAACAACATTCAGTTGGGAGGGTGAAGGGAAAGCCTGGACCATGGGCAGTGGCGTGGCCATCCGTCTGTCAGAAGGGGCCAGACTTCTCCCGATGAAACTAAGGGGACAGATGACAGTGAGAACCTATACCTCAGGGGGCAGGGGAGGCTCTTGGGGCAGGGGAAGCCAAGACTGACCTTGCGCAAAGCAGCAAAGGCAGGGCCAAAGGCAGCTTTGACCTCCACACGGTCCCGGATCCAAGCCGGCAGCTTGGCCAGAATGGGGGGGCGGGTGTAGCGCTGGTCCAGGAGCACAATGCTTGCAAAGTCCTTCTGGTGCCTGATGGCCCGGCCTGGGTGGGAAAAAGGTGGGCTTAAAAGTTAAGCCCTCTCAGCCACTTCTGGATCCCTCCCTCCCCTTCAGATCAGAGTCATGACATGTGAAGTCCCTCCCTTCTCACCAGATTCTCCATCCATCCATTCTGACATCTTGGAACAGGCCAGGCTTACCTATAGATTGGTTGACAGCCTTCATACACAGATTCTCCACCAAAGCCTTGCCTGGCGGCACCTGGCCTGGCACTCTGGGCTGGGTAGGATAAAGCAGATACCCATCAGAATGGTTTCTTGCCTCCCACCTATGTTCTAGTTCTCCCTGAGAAAAAGGGCAATACCAGGTTTCCAAGCAAACCCCAGAAGGAAAGTAGGGAACAGCACAGCTGTGTGACCTTGACACCTTGGCCCTGGGAGGGACAGAACCTTTTCCTCCACCCCTGGTCTTCCTCTTGTCCTCAGGAACACTGGAGGCACTCACAAGACTCTGATCCAGGTAGGCCATCTTCTCTTGCAGCTCTGGAGACTTCATATTGGGGTAGGGCATGCCCACCATGACCACACACCTAGACAGAGGTGCATGTGAGCAGGTGGGTCTTCCTGCTCAGGCTGTGCTCAGTAGCTGTGCCTCCCCACCCTGTACCTGCCACCTGGAAAGGGTTTTTTGGCTAAAGGGTCCAGTCCAGGCCAAAGACTTGAGTCCTGATAGGTGTGACTGATTTCACTTTCCACCTGGTCTCAAAAGAGCCACATTAGTCACTGTAACATTTCCCCCACTCAACTGACTGATGCTGGGCAGGCAGCCAGGGTGCAGGCAGGGCCCAGCTACTGGAAGTGAGGAATGCCAGTTCCAGGAGGTGAGAGGACCAGAACTTACCGGCCTAGGTCATCAGAGAAGTTGATCCCCTCACTCATCTTCCCACCAACCACAGAGAGGAGCAGGGCCCCCGTCACCGTGTGTCCTGCCTGGCCACAGCACTGTGGGAGACACCCAGCCCCAGAGCTGCTGAGCTCAAGCTTGGATGCCACTCAGCATACTGCTAACTGCCAACCCCACATGTTCTCTGGACTGAGGCCTCAGAGTCCCACCTCTTACCTTAATGCACCTGGAATATTCCTTCAGCACTTGCTCCACCTGGTTTGCTCTCTTAGGTTCTTGAAATATCTGGAGATAGATAACACTGCTAGGAAAGGATGTGGGGATTCCTAGGTGTTAGGTCTGCCCAAGGCCTTGGGTTTTCTAGAATGGGGACTGGAGAGTCAAGAGGAGCTTTGGGGGACTCCTTCGGGTCACTACTCAGGGATTGGGAAGTGGGGTGAGGAACAAGGAGAGGCCCCTCTATACTAAGGCCTAAGCACGCTGATTTGTGGTACACAAGAAATCCACTAGGGATTCTGGGGCCACAGCCCTCATGAGAGGTCTAGGTGAAGGGCCACTCACCTTTTTCTTAATGGCCAGGCGGGCCAGCAGGCCACTCTTCTCCCAGTGGGCATGGACTTGGCGCTGGTACTCATAGGAGGGGAAGAAGCAGACCACTCCTCCAGGGACCACGTTGCACAGGTTACAGAGAATGCGACCTGCCTCATCCATCTAGAAAAGGAAGACAAGAAGTCCCTCCCCGAAGCCACCCCCAGAACAGGCTTCCTAACTTTGGGGCTCAAAACCAAGTACAGAGACCCATGCGTTAACTACAGCCAGGGAGGATGGCTCCCAGGTAGAAGTAAGAGACTGGGACATGCTGCTCTCCCTACCACATACACCCAAATGCTGCTTCTGGTGACTGACAACTCTACAACCAACATCACAGTGCTGGACCAAGGACAAAACTCACTGTTGCATTATTGGCCTGCAACTCAGGCCTCCTTGGTTCCAACCCCCAATGCCCCAAGGGACACCTGGAGATTAAGCATCATTAGTGACAACGCAGGCCCTAAAAACCCCAGGCTGCCACTAGGGATGCCCCCAATTCATGCCCCACCCAAGACTGGGGCTGACCTCACCAAAAGGCAAGAGAACCAAGAGACTTAGCAGCTTTCTCATGTGTGTCATCCTAAGGGATACCTGGAGTTTTGAAGAAAACTTATTTAGCAGCCTAGAGTGAAGTGGGGGGAAGAACAGGCCCTCTTGATGAACATCTAGATAAACTATTCATCCTGTGCTGGCTCCGAGACGGAAGACTCCAGTTCCAGTTTCCTCTGTGCCTGAACACTCAGGATTGGCCCGAGTGCCTTCTGCCCCCACCCCAGGAGTCTCCTTCCCAAACCCAGCCTGTGTGGAGGCCGGCTGGCTGGTACCAACCATGGATGGCAACTCCCTTTTCTGGTATGTGAATTCCAGCTGCTGGTTGGAGGGCCCGCTGCAGACGATGAGGGGCAGGATGTTGTCTGGAGGGATCACATGACCTGGGAAAGCCAGTGAGGAGCTGAAAACCACCCCTTACCCCTGTCTTCTAGACTAGGAATAGCAATTTATATCACCCACCCTCCTCGTTTCCACAAGGAAACTGGGCAACACTCAAAACCTCTCCCGTGTAGACAGAGGGGCAGGAAGCAGGAGAGCACAGAGGTGAATGAGCTCATGAGAAAGCAAGCAGAGGAGGAAGCTCCTCAGCCTGATACTAAGTTGGTTCAACTAAAACAAAAAGGCAGCGAGATTTCTGGGCCATGGTAGGGACCCTCTGCTCATTCCACCCTGGACATGGAAACTCACCACAGGAAAACTCCAACACGCGCTCGGCTCCAACCCCAGCACACGCCAGCAGCTGCTCCCGAAAGTCTGACACCTGCAGACCACAACATCAAGGCTGTGAGATTCCCAGAAGAATCACAAAGGTCCAGAGAAAAGGATCTGAGCCCAGACTACTGAATAAAAATCTCTAGGGGAGGGTACATGCATTTATTTTTAAAGAGTTCCAGCTTTTTCACCCATCAGATTGGCAAAAAATCCTAAAGTACGGCCACTCTGTGGAGAGACAGCTTTCTCATACACTGCTGGTGGGAGACAGTACAATTCCTAGGGAGGGGAATTTGACAATATTTAACAAAGTCAGATGCATTTTTACCTTTTGACTCAGCACTCCCATTTCTAGAAGTCTACCCTGAAGATCTAGCTCCACAAATACCAAATAACACACGCACAGGATATCTGTTGTGGAACTTTCAGTAAGAGCAAGACTGGCCATCAAGAGGGAACTGGCTGAATGAGCCACGCCACCTCCACCCAACGGAGGACTGTGCAGCCAGCGAAAGGAATACAGAACATCCCTACATAGGTGGAGCAGATTATGCTGCTCTTGATGTAAAAAGGAAAGTAAAAAAGAATAAGAACACATTACTTGCTTATTTTTGCAAAAAACAAAACACAACACTGGAAGGAGAGACAGACCACTAGAACAAAAATGATTACCTGGGGGTGTGGAAATAGGCTGGAGGGGATGAGGATGGAAAGTGAGACTTCTCTGAATATATCTTTTTACATAGTTTTGACAGCTAGACCATACAAATGTTTACATATTTAAGAAATAAAGTAAAACAGGAAAATGGCAAACGTCTAAAACTGAAAACAAGCTAAAACAAAAGACCCTAGCCTTCTATCAAATTAGTAACATAAGCCCAGAGATCAGCCTGATTGGCTTTACATCATTAGTGGGATATAGTCTAAGAGCAAAAACAAATGCAAAGAAATGAAACTGTAATCAGTAGTTTTACTGTTAGAAGTAATACTGGTATTATAATTTTGAAATTATTTTAAGGGTATTTTAAGAGCAAAAAAGTCAAAATGTTCATCTTTAAAAGAAATATAAAGTCAAATTGTTTCTTTGATTTTTAATTAGGAATATCAATATGAACTCATTTCTGAAGACATTCTCTAGGTCTGTCAAAATGGCCTATAAACAATAGTAATCGAGCCACATGAACCTCTTAAAGGCACCCAGATTTTGGTTTCTAAATATCATTCCCCACTAAAAGGAACTAGGGCTCCTTGAAGAAATGAATGATTCGAGATCTAGGGCAAGGAAAGTATAAAGTGAGCCTGGGACATTCTGTTGTGTCAGAAAGCAAGAAATGATTATGACCAGAGGGCCAAAGCAGCACGAAGGTTCCCACTGGCCACTCGACAATTTGAGCATCAAACAATAATGACTATAAATGATTTTGACACCTCGAATGAATAAAAATCCACAAGTCCAAACACACACACACACACACACACACACACACACACAAAGAAAGTGAGCAAGCTACAGGGGCAATTCTAACATGCAGCTGAGGTTGGGAACCTCTGCTTTAGAATTTTGAAGAGGGTTTCACCCCATAAGTCCTTTTCTACGATGTAAGGAAATAATCACTACACAGAAATGTGGTTATATCTATCACAATGTTGTTTAAAAGAGAAAAACTGGAAACAGCTTAAATATCTAACAAAAGAGGAATGGGTATATAAAATATATCCCATGTAACAGAATCCAGTGCAGCCAGAGTGTGGGGTAATACTTGCTGACAAGGAAAAACATTTATGACATTTTGTTGCTGAATGAAGAGAGCAAGTTATAACAATGGCATGTAGAAATACCATTTTTGTTTTGTTTTCCAAATATGTATGTATATATGGAAAAAATTATACACAGATAAACACCAAAATTAATCCTTGGCTAAGGAATTACGTGCTTTTTTTTCCTCCTGTTTTTGCTTGCTTCTGCTTTCCACAATGAAAATAATATTTTCTAAGAAATTTATATAGTAAAACTTAAATTTATAAGAGAGAAGGTTGACACTCCTACTGTGGGTGTAGGAAGGGAATGGCACTGAGGCACCTGAATGAGAGCTGGAAGGGACGGCTTCCTCTGGGAGAACAGAACCAAGGGCAGTGGCTGCCGCCCCCTCCCGACAGGCCCAGGACGGAACAGCAGTGCCGCCTGGTGGTGCCGCTGGCCTGCTTCAGCCACGCCTTCCTGGGTTGGGGCCCTGGAGCCAGGGCAGAGGCCAGATGGTGCCTCCTTCTCTGTCCTGTCCCACCGACACAGGGCACCAAAGGCTGGGCCTGGTGTCCTTACCGGCTGCATGGTGCCCCCTGCTATAACCACGGCCCGGCACTCTGTCACCACCTGGGCAAAGTGCACAGCTGGATTCAGGAGCAAGAATTTGAGGCCGCTCTGACTGAGGGTGCCTGAAAAAAGGACAGAGATATAAGACAGCTACATGGGGAAGGGGCAAATACTTCTATCAGGCTGGAGCAAAGAGCATTTCCAGTTGAGTCCACGTAGGAGGCACAGGAGAGAACACTTTCTCTGTAATTTAAATCCCATTTAACCTCCAGGACAACCCTCTGAGGCAGACAGTGTTATCTCCATTATCACATGAGGAAATAGAGGTTCAGAGTGGTAAAAAAAAAAAAATGGCCCAAGTCACATAGCTGGTAAGTGATAAAATCAAAACTCAAACTAAAGCCCACCTAACTGTAGAGCCCATAAATTTTATCTGCCAGGTCACTCAGCTTCTTGAGAGGACCCGCCATCCCAGGCCTAGCAATCCCTACCCACCAACCCCGGCACCTGCCCCGAGTCCCGGGAGGCTAGTCACCAGTGCTGTCTCCTAACCCACCGAGATGCCAGGGCAGAAATAACAAATCTTTTCATGCATGGTTCTTGGGAATCGAGCCTGGCTGGGCAAGCACCTATTACCTTGGCGGCTCAGGATGACCCTGCCATCCTGGTTAGCAGTTGTGAGAGCTGCCAGGAAGCCTTCGATGTGCATCAGCGGAGAAGCAGGCCGTGGTGCCCTGGCCTCACCCTCCTCTGCAGGGGCTGGAGGAGCTGCTACAGAGAAGGAATGGATCAAAGAGGGGGAGAACCTTCCTAAAGTCAGGGTAAACAGAGATGGATCCACGTGTGAAGAATGAGCATTCCTGCCCAGGGCCCGCAGCCCATTTCTTCCCATCCTCCCGACTCACCCTCAGTCGCCCCGGGCTGCAGGCTCTGCAGGAAGCGCTGGAACCCAGCCAGCCTGGGCTGCTCCCTGGAGGGAAGGAGGACTGTTCCATATCGTTCTGTGAAGCCAAAGAGCTGGGGTAGGGGTGAGAAAGAGCAGTGGAGAGGAATGAGAGCAGCGAGGAGACTGGGCTGGACCAGAGGCTTCACCAGGCCTCTGACAGCCTGCCCTCTGCGACTGCCCCCACCCCCAGCGACACTGCTCCACACTCCGCAGAGTGGGAACGGAGGTGATCCAGGTTTCCAAAGGGTTCTCGAGAAAGAAAGGCACTGTGAAGGCAGCAAGATGGGGTGCTGCTGGGTACCCCCGGGCCCACAAGGAAGGTGACATGTACCTTTCTGCTGACCATGCTCTTTTCACAGTACCGCTGCACCTGCAAAATCAAACCCAGCTGGAGACAGGCAAAAATCAATCAAGCTGTACTGTAAATTAAAAAAAAAGATAACCACCTTTCAACACCCCAGAGCACATGCTCACTGCATCTCCTGAGGAGCCCAAAACAACATTTTGGCCAACCATTTCAATCTCCTTTGAGGCCACTCCTCTTCCACTGCCCTCCACACCATACAGTGCTCTCCCACTAGAGGGCAAGACTCCGCTACACCTCACGGACATGGACATGGGTGACACAGGAACATGTCTCTCCAGGTCCAAAGGCTCTCTAAAGGCACTCAGTGAAAGTTGCGTCCCCTCTGCTTTCCCTCATGGTGATGGCATCTAAGCTGGGCCTTGGAGGATTAAGAACTAGTTTTTAAAAAGGAAAAGATAAAAGGCAAAACATAAAGGAGAAAAGTGTGAAGCTTGTCCAGGGAAAACATAGCGTACAGTTTAGTTGGCGTGGACAGCATAGGCAGTTTGGAGCCAGATCTTAGCTTAGGATGTCAAGACGGTGAGCCTTTAAGATTTCTGAGAAGAGTGACAGTCTCTGTATAAGATTCACTAGAAGGTATCAGTAAAATACTTTAGAAGGGGAGAGAATGAAAGAGACCAGAAAGAAGGCAAAAGAGCCTGCCCTGAAGCAGTGGCTGAGGGATGAAGAGGCAGAACACATTCAAGAGCTTTGTCAGAGGCATAACCTCGGGGCCTGCCAACTTTGTGGAGGCGGGACATGAGGCAAAAAGAATCAAAGATGACCGGGATTACTAGCCAGCGTTGACAGGTGGCAGCAACGACACTGACCCAAATGGGTAAGTCAGGGGAAAGCTGGCTGAAGCCAAGAGGAGAAGCAGCATGGAGAGATGCAGGCCCCAGAGTTCAGCGTGGCTGGGTGCACACACCGGCCCCGCCTGTCACCACATGTCTGTCATGTGTGATGCTGCCTGTGCATTTCCCTGAGATAACCTCCCTGAGCCTCTGTTTCCTTCACTTTCAAATGTCAAACAGTTTGTCTCGCCTTGGAAGTCAGAACAGGCACTCAAGTCTACAGAGGCAAGGATTGTTAGGGACATAGATGCTCCCAGGCTGTCAGGCAAGGGACAATGGCTGGGCCCAGTCGGAGCAGGTAGGACTAGAGGAAGCAATGGTGTGAGGCTTCAAAAAACCCAGGCTAGACAGAGTGGGCAGATGAGAGAAGGCCAAGCAGAGAGGCCCTTGCCATGTTCTCACCCACCTCAGCACAACAGCGCGCCCACAAAATGAACATCCTGCTTCAGTGAAAAAGCCCAGGGACAGAGAATGCTGGAGGAAAGACAGAGTAAGACATGAAGACCCAGGTGCCTTTTTAAAATGCTTTTAGGTACAAAGCAAGGCACCTTTCCTCACCAATCCCTATGACTCTTTGATCCTTTCACGGTGAGAGTGAAGATTCTTTCTTTCTTGCTGATGTGTTGCTGTTTAAGGGATCATTACATACAAGTTTTAGATCCTCAGACCTTAAATTGCTTGAGGACAGAAGGGCTTTGTTTTTTATTCCTTTACCTTCATAACATAGTGCTCTGCCTAGAGGTAGCAACAGCAATCAGGAAATGCCACATGCCAATATGAAAAGGGAAAGACCTCTACCATTTCTACCTTGAACAGGTTGATGTTGTCAATTTGACACTGGAAAAGGAAGTCGTTGATTGTCTTCAGTTCTGTCCCTGAGGGGAAACCAAATAAGGGGCTTTGGAACCCTCACTCTGAAGACCATGGCTTTCAGCTCACAGAGGCAGTAAGCTCAACCCTGCTCAGAGCAACCCTCTTACCTGTCTGCGGGAGGCTCTGTGTATTGGGATTTTCCTTAATGTTCCCTAAAAAAAGAATTCCAATATGTAAGGATGGTGGCCCTCCAGCTCCCTACCAAAAACCAACCAACCCTCCTTTTTCCCTATCTTCTCACTCTATGCTGTATCTATCAAGTAAGAAGAGGATTTGAATTTGAACATTGTTTTTTGCATCTATAGAACCCACTGTGAGGACAGCAGGTGCCCAGGAGACTTAGGAGTCTGACCTGCATGTTTGCACATGGAGCCCGAAGCCTCTGAATTCCCTTTTCATGTCTCCTCTGAGGAAGCAGAGACAGAGTGACAGCCCCACTTTACGCAGGGTCGTGAGAGCACAGAGAGATGCCCTGGGCTGCAGGGTGGGGTGGCAGCAAAAGTGGAGATGGAAATAAGGAGCAAAAGCTCCTCCAGAAATATTCCCCCAACTGGCTTTCTGGAACTTCAGCCTCCATAGAAACTTTCAAAAGGACTGCCACATAATAAAGGATTCAGCTGTTCTTCAGGAAAGGGGCATGTGGCATAGAATAATGCAAAAAGCATGGGATCTGGAGCCAGAAGCTTCCAGGCCCACCTAGTAGCTCAGAACCATGGGCAGGGCACAGAGGCTTTAGCTCACTTGTCTATAGAGTGAGGTTTAAAGTGCTCGTGCTGTGGCTTCCTCATGGGAACAAAGGAAGCCGAGTGTGAAAGTGGCCTGAAAACCCCAAAGAACTACATTTACATTATAGTATAAAATATCACCCTTACCACCTTTGGCATAATAGAGCAAAAAAGGACTAAAATAGGGGCAGGTACACTAGGATTCTAAAGAAAGGTCTGAGGTCAGACAACTCAGCTAAGCCATTAAGAACAAGGATTTTCTAATGGCCCAGACCATTCTCAAGGACAGCAGTTCTGGGTGTGCTGACCAGCACCCAAGGGGTCAGGGCCGGAGGTCCTCTCTTACCACCCAGCACAGACACAAACTGCTCCATTAGGTACAGGATCTGCTTGATGTACATCAGGTTCTTGGCCTTCAAACGCGTCCTACAGGAAAACCAACAGACATCAAGTAGTCAGACTCCAGCAGCAACTTCCCCTCCAGGCACCCCAAGCTGAAGCTTTTCTGTCTGGCTCCTTTCAAACTGAGCCGGGGGCAACACATACGCCCCTATGAAAGGCCAGCCCCGCCCCAAGGCCTGCACACCCAGCTGTTCCGTTCAAAGCGCCCGAGGCCCACATGGAGGGCACACTGTCATTAGCTAGAAGATAAACAACACCTTGACCCACGCTGCTCAGAGCCTGGGCCAGAGATCCCACCCATGTGCTTCCTGAGGGCTGAGACAAGGGGCCCTGAGGCAGGGAGTGGCATTTTCCCTCCGCCTCTGGAGGTGGTATCTCACCTGTATCGTTCCATGTACTGAAGCAGCTGGGAATGGGCCTGGCAGAGCTGGGGAGAGGACACAGAACAGACAGGAAGGTGGACCAGGCTCTGGGCAAGTGGCCTAGGGCGGTGCCAGGGAAACCTTGGGCTATACCTGGGAACTGCCAGCCCAGGACCCGCAGGAGGCAAGCAGGGAGAGGGGAGGGGGGCTAGGTGCAGACCAAAGGTGGGACTTTAAAGGCCCCTAGGCAGCGGGGAGCAGAGGGAGAGGAGAAGGAAAGTAGGTTCTGCTGAAACATCCACTGTGGGTCAGGAAAACAGGCAAGACACTGACTCTCAGGTAATGAATCTCCCTGCTAGTTTTTACTAGGCTGGGAAGAGATGTGTAGTCTGAGCAGACAGTTCAAGGTGACCATCACCTCCTGACCTAAGGTCAACCCCTCCACTGGTCAGTGGAGGTGGTGGGGTGGAGTGGAGGTGGCTTTGGGTTGAGAAACCTGTGGTCAAATCCTGGCTCCACACTTAACAAGTGTGTGATCTTAGGCAAAATGTTTAAACCTTTCTGCATCTCAAGTTCTCAATGTAAAATAAACTGCCCCTGGGCAAGAGTTAGTGTGAAGACCAGAGAGACCCAGTCTGCTGCCTGGTGTATAACAACAAATGCATAAACAGCTTTCAGAAATCTTAGGCATTCCTCAATTAAATCCCCTCAAAACGATGCCAATCATAAGAACCCCACCCAGGACCCTTGCCCCTTCATCCCATTAACCTGGGTTCTGGAGAACTGGGGAGGAACATCCCCAGCTGGAGGGACTCAGCTGGTGTGGGCAGGTGAAGAGCGAGGAAGTGAGCCCCTTGCCTGAGCGGGGTCCCCACAGGTCTAAGAGTTGCTGGATGGTCACAATTGATCCCTGACAAGTCCTCAGCTTTGACTCAGCACCTTCTACCAAACCCCGTCTCTGGAGGAATTCCAGGTCTCTGCAGCTAGCAGAACCCCCTCTATCCTTTTTGTCATGGCAGGCGTGGCCTGGGTGGGGAGAGGCTGACCCACCTGGGAGCCGCTGACCTCAGCGCTGTGGATGCCCGTGATGGTGTCGATCAGGTTGTGTGCCTCGTCAATGATCACCACCTGGCCCTGCAGCCGGATCCCCGCGGCCCTGCGGGTAGCCGCGTGCAGCAGCATCTGGTAGGGCAGCACCACCAGCTGGGAGGAGAAGGCGGTGGCCTGAGCACTCTGTCCTAGGCTAAGGACAGACCTCAACCATGTCACCTCCCAGATGGACTATGTGCAGGGCTAACCAAGCGAGAAAGCGACAGCACAGTGCTGTGCTTAGCAACAGATCCTCTCTGCAGAACAAGTTTTATACGGAATGTCAAATATATGAAATGGATAAAAGTGGCACTGTTCTGAAGCAGGGTGAGGGGAAGAGGGAGGGAGAGTGGAACGCCTTCTGCTTAGCTTCCCTCTGTCTACAAGGTTGCCCCCGAGGCACCCAAGTTTCCTCAGAACACTGTGAGAACCAACGGTGCAGCAGAAAGCAGCCCTGTGTCCTGGTCCTGGCCAGCTGTGTGACTCAGGGGAAGTACGCAACCTCTCTGGGAAAATCACTTAACCTCATTCTCATCTGCAAAATAGGCCTGACAAAGTCTATCTCAAGTGAGGGCTGAAGGGTAGGAGGAGTAACCAAAATAAAGGCAGTCTAAATATTTAAGTACCGTGTTGTTATGAAGATTTTCCAGTGAAAAGAATCCTAATAAAGTGAAAAATCCAGAAAACTGGAAACTGAAGACCCAGGGTGTTGCTCCCTTACTCGTGAGGAAAAGGATAAATCACCCCTTCTGGGCCCCAGGGTTCTTGTGTGTAGAATGCAAGTAAACCTGCCTTAGCTCCTTCTGCGGGTTATACAGAGGCAAAAGTCATATGAAAAGTGCTTTAACAAATCAAATCATAAAAATGTCAGGACATAAGTGCCTGCAGCACTTCATCTTGTTCCACGGCCAACAGGTCACAGGGAGGGCAAGAAAGAACAGTGAAGTGTGTCCCAAGTCTCCCTCGAGCATCCCCACGCATTCATTCAAGCAGGACACTGACAGGCAGTCTACTGCCGTGTGAAGTTATTGCTACAACCTATTCCCAAGCACCTTTTAAAATCTACTTAAATCTCTCCTGGATTACACTGAATTCCCCATGAATGATCTATTTCCAAAAGTCACATGAATCAAGAAAGTAGCAAGAACAGTGAAATCATAGCCACCAAACAACAATGAGATACCATTTTTGACCTATCAAATTAGCAGTTTCTTGCTCTTTCTTTAAAGATAATTCAGGCATACCTCAGAGATTTTGCTGGTTCAGTTCCAAACCACTGCGATAAAACGAGTATTGCCATAAAGTGAGTCATGCTTGTTTGCAAGCCTGCTAACCCAACATCCATTCTGCAGTCCATGGATCAAGGAGTCATTTTGACTTTCAAGTCTTATTATTTAAGGAACACATTTTGCAAGGCTATGTCTGTCACAGATAGTGATTCCTATGGTGGATCTGGGCAGAGTAAATTGAAAACCGTTTGGAAAGGATTTGCCATTCTAGATGCCATGAAGAGCATTCATGACTCATGGGAGGAGGTCAAAATATCAACAATAGGAGTTTGGAAGATGTTGACTCCAACCCTCCTGGATGACTTTGAGGGGTTCAAAACTTCAGAGGAGGAGGAGGCAGGGCAAGATGGTGGCATAGGAAGGTATGGAATTTAGTTAGTCCACTAGAGCAACTAGTAAATAGCCAAGAACAACTAGAAAATAGTCTGGAAAAACTGATGGGGGACATCTGTGACCGGACAACATCGTACACCAGTAAGAGTGGGTGGAACAGCTGAGATCGCAGCATAGAACTGTAAGTAAAGCTCCCCAAACTGCAGAGCTGGCGCCCCTCCCCTACCAGCCCAGCAGGCTTCACTGTGGGAGAAAGAAGCAATCCCTGCTGGGAGCAAGAGAATGTAGCTCAACCAAGTTCCAATTGTGGTTTTAATTAGTAAATTTGGACTACTGAATATATGCTACAAGCACAGATAGACCCAGAACAAGCAAGAAAGGAACCTGGAAGTTTATCCTGGCAGAGAGGAGGCAGGGCTGATGAAAAAAAAATACATAAATGAATAAAAACAGAGGCATTTGGAGTCTGCTGAGATAAGAACACCGGAAAAGAGCTGTGTCCCAAGAAAAGGGGCACACAGAACTGAGTACCAACTTGGGTTCTTGTCCAGTTCTTGCCTGGTAAACCGGAGGGCTGGGAACTGGCTCTGTAAAGGGGACTCTTGCTTTTTTCCCTTTTTTATTTCTCTCCTTGTAAGTAGCTCATCAGAGAAAGCCTCAGGCATTTTCAGTTGTCAGCACTGACCCAGGCAAGGGTGGAATTAAGATAGTCAGAGAGTCAAAGGAAAAACTCAAATATAGGAGACAATTCCCTAAAGGGCTTATCTTCCCTATGAAAAGAGGGGAGCAGGGCCCAGGTCATGTGGCAGCCCTCCCTCAAAGAATTCAGACCCTGGGTTGGGGAGGGGGGGGTGCGGGGTGACAAAAAAA
>PVKY010006030.1:0-16515 GCA_004027775.1 Bradypus variegatus
GGCGTGAAAAGAGCACCCCCCCCACCAGGGGGAAAGAAGTCAAGGCTGTGGTTTTGGGGGTGAGGCATCAACAAACTTCAGAGCTTCTGCTTTGAAGTGTAGACCTCGGGGAAGCAGAGCAGACCACAGGCTGCCCATCCACAGCTGCTCCCTGGGAGAACGGGGCCCCTGAGAGCTCCTCGGAAACCTCAACTTGAGGGTTGGACCTGGAGACAGCAATAGGGGCTCTTCCAAAGCCCAAATAATGGGGCGGGGAGGAGGCAAGGAGAGTCAGACGTTGCAGAGCCACAGTCGGGGAACCCCAGGCTCTCTTCCTGGGCCAAGGGCAGGGGAAGGTCAGGGCCCAGGTCAGCAGTGTGGCGGGAGGGCTGCTGGGCAAGGTGGCAGGTGCCTTATTTATCCTGCAGGATGGCCTGGGGCAGCCTTCACCCTTTTCCAGTCCTCATTTCCCCACCCCACACCTCCCCCACACACACCCACACATGCTCACGGGAACAAGGGGGTGGATGAAGGGGTTTTACCACTCACTTCTGGCCGCCACATCCTGAGTTACAAGGTGATGCCCATCTCCCCTTCCTACCATCAAGCTCCCCCTTCCCCCCAAAATCCTACAGAAAGGGTCTGAGGTTGGACTTGCCACCTTCTAGTTGCCTTTGTCAAAGGCAAAAGGAGGAGATGGGGGGAGAGGGTTTGGCCCTGCAGCCAAGAAACGCCACTGCAGGAGCTGTTTTCTTTGGTTGAGACCCCTCAGCAGCCCCCAGCCTCAGCTCGCTTTCTCAAGCACCTGGTCCTCCCTTCCCCCAATCCATTTGGGGGGAGGGGGGCAGGGGAGGGGGCAGGCCTGATCCAGGCAATGCGCAGGCAGGCGGTTCCCAGCTGCCCCTGCTCAGGTCACTTCTTCCTTCCTTGCAGGTGGCTTTCCGTCTAGATTTTGAATTCAGCAAATCCATCTTCCTACACCACCTGGAGATCAAGCTCGCCTCAGGCAGGTCAGGGCCCTGCCCCACTCCTTCCCCTTCCTGGGCCCTGCTGTCCTGCTGTCCTGCTGTCCTGCTGTCCTGCTGTCTCCGTCCTGCCACTGGGAAATGCCCCTCCTACCACCAAGCCCTGGCCTTCAGTGCTCAAACCTGGGAGGGCCCCTTGGTCAGTCAGCAAGTGTAGACCAACCTGCTTACCTGCCATGCATCACTATTCTTCAATCTTGGGCGGCTTGGATATAAATAATAATGTCACCACCTACCTTTAGATGGCAAATTATATAGCAGTTCTTATTTTTTAAAAAACTACAATTAAAAAGCCCTGCACATATAATGGCTCAGTCGGTCCTTCCAGCAGTCCCTTAAGATATGTAAGGCACGGTTATTCCCCCAACCCACACACCAGGTACAGATACGAAAAGTGAGAGGCTCAAAGAGGTTAAGTGAGTTTCCCGGTGGCACTCGCCATGCAGGAGGTACAGCTGGGAGCTGAACACTAGTTGTCCTACTCCTTGCCCGGTACTCTCCTGTTCACCTCTCTCCCTTTGGAAGTTTTTCCATTTCCAAGAGACCTTTGCTTACTCTGTGTAGGTCTGTCTGTCTGTCTGTCTCCCAGGCCTTCCTGAGGTGAGTTGCTATAAGCCAACACCATGAATTACCCCAGGGCACTAATAAACACATCTCTTTTTGATGGAATTACCTCTACGTGGGGAGGGAGGGAAGGAGGGATTCTGGCTACTCTGGAGCCTCATACACAGCCAAAATCCTAAGGATTCCCCACACTGAGAAATAAATACACCAGGCAAACTGAACACCAACATTCTAACACACACACACATGCACGCACGCATGCCTTCACGTGCATGCACACACACACACCACGGTCACGTTCTCACAGGAAAATGAAAGTGCTTGCATGGCAGTGTCTTTGGCACATGTGTGTGTGGGGTGGGTGTTTGTGAATTAGGTATGGGCTGGGGGGGCTTGGGGTGTCTGTGTACCTTGGGTATCCCTTTTCTAATACACCTATCCTGGGTTAATGCTTCCAAAGGGAATAAAACATAGTGTGTGTAATGAGCAGAAATCATATTTTTATGTCTAAAATTATTTGTCCTATTGGTTCATGGTGCTCAGACATAAAGGACAGTACATTTGACAGAATTGTCTCCAAATGCCTCTGAGGCCTCTCCACACAGCAAAGTGACCTAAGTCATCCCAGCAGGAGCTGCCCCTCCAGTCAGCTAAGGAGTCACTTTCCTTCACGGTACAGGGACAAACAAACTAGTTTCCTGTGGATTCCTAATTGCCTCTCCCTCGCTTAGGGAGAGCAGCGAGGCTTTTCCCACAGGCATTCTCTCCCTACCAACCCCTTAAAATCCAGCAGCATAGAATCTTCCCATTTAACAAATGAGAAAGCTCGGAAAGGAGGTCACACAGGCAGCTCGTGGCCAAGCGGGGCTCAGTCCTCCCAAATGCAGTCCAGTCGTTTCCTGACCCCACCTGGCCCCAGTGCACTGCACCTATAAAGGGGCAAGGAAAGCTGATGTCATCCATTCCCTGCCTCAGAAAGTACAGCCCTTCCTCTCCTAAGGAGACACCTCAGGCTCCCCCAGTGGCCTGTTCTAGTGCTTGTCAGCCCTAGATAAGCCAGCCTGTTCTTCCTTCAGTCTGACTTAGTTTCCCCCCTGCTGCAGTGAGCCAGCTGGGCTATACTGGCTGAGCTGGGTGGAGCGAGGGCTGGCTCCTGCCTGACTGCTGGCTCTCCTTGCAGTGACAGTGACGAGCAGGAGAGCACCAAGGAAGACAACACAGCCCTTCTGCGTTTCCACCTCAAATATGAGGCCGACATCCTCTTTACCAGGTAGGCCAGGGGGAGGGAGGGAGACCTACGATGGGGGCAGCTGCTGGTGGGCCTTAATAGGGTGCGATGTCCCAGGGCCCCAGCACTGGGGGACCATGAGATAGAACCCCATTGTGCCCCTGAGGGGTCAGAGAGCTGCAGTCCCTCACTACATGGTGGGGAGGGCGGTCACTTGGAGGAGGAGACACAGGCCTGGTCCCTGGGGACGTCCCAGCTGTGGCAAAGGGGTGGAAAAGGGGACAGAGGGAGTTATCCACCTCAGACACAAGCAATAAATGGGTGTCTTATCCGTAGAGAATTTACAAACAGAACCAAAACCCACTAAACTCAATCTGCTTTTTATTGTCACCTTGCACCAGCAATTCTAAACAACATCAGTGATAAAATACTCCTCGCACAAGGCAGACTGCTCCCACCTTCCACCCCACCTCGGTATGTTACTGGTCCCTAAGTCCAATAGGGGAAACAGCCCCTGTCCTCTGAGAGCTCCCAGGTGGATGAAAAGTCAAGACATGGCAAACACACACAAAAGCAAGCTGAGGCTCTCCCATGGCCACCACTAGAGACTGGAATCTTCTGCAGTGCACAGTGAGCCAGTTCATGCTCAAAGGAGGCCACATCCCTGGGCAGGACAGCAGGGCAGGGATGGCAAATAATTGGCTCTTTGGGCTCATGCCCCACCCCTCCCCACACACAAAGCAGGAATTGCTAATTGATCTCAGCATCTACTCCTGCTAAACCTAACAAGGCCAGAATCCTTGCCAGACAACACGCCAGGCAACCAATCAGTGAACAAAGATGAAACCTATTTTTCCTGGTCTGGGGGAGGCAAGCACATGCCCAGCCCTTCTTTTGTTCATTCATTCATCCAGCTAACCTTGACGGAGCTCACGTTGACCCTGTCTTCTGTCCCTGCAGGAGCAGCAGCCGGAGCCACTATGAGATCAAGCCCAACAGCTCGCTGGAGAGATACGACGGCATTGGGCCTCCCTTCAACTGTGCCTTCAAGGTGAGCCAGGTAGATGATGAGGAACAGAAGCTGAAGATTCCCCCACTCCACCCCCCCATTCGGGAGGAAAGGAATCTGGAATTACTTCTAGTACCAGAGGTTTACCCTCAACCCTGCCACCTTCTCACTGTGTGACTTTAGGCCAGTCACTCCCCACCAGGCCTCTTAATCCTCATATAGAAAATAAGGGGATTGGACTGGATGGGCATATCAGTGAGATTAGGTTTGGCTGCATATAATTTTTTAAACATTAAAAAAAAAAAGTGGTTCAAACACATCAGGATTTCTTCTCCTCCACAAAGGAAGTCCAGAGTTTGCAGCTTCACAAAATCATCCAGGATTGGGTCTCCTTCTATCTTTCTGTTCCACCATCCTCAGCATGTGATTAGCAGCCTCACAGCTCAATATGGCTGCTGTTCCAGCCATCACATCCTCATTCCGGGCAGCAGGAAGAAGAAAGGCGAGAAGAGTATAAGCCCACTCCCTATTAAGAAACCTCCCTGGAAGTTACAACACTTCCAGTTGCCTCTGGTTGGCTAAAACATTGTGATTTAGCTGTAAGGGAAGCTGGGAAAGGGGGCTTTCAGCTTGGGTTCTGTCACAAAGGAAGGAGGAGAATGAGAATTACAAGGCAGTTAAAACAGTTTGCCACAATGGGTCCAAGCTCTTCCCCACCCCTGAACTGTGAGTTTATCAGTTTCTTCCACACCTGTGTGAGAGCTGGTTGCAGACAGATACGTAAAACTGGGCCTCATGCGTGCTGGATAACTTGACCAAGAGAGGTTTAGTAACCCACTCAAGATCACGCTGCTCATAAGTGGTAGCAGCCCCAGGGTTATAGTGCTGGTTTTTCTGATTCTAAAGCCCTGTCTGTAGCCACTCTTGTTTTGCCATAGAATGTGTCATGGCTAGGATGTGGGCTATCACACACTCGCTATTTATATCCTTCATTCATTAACAATTAATAAGTAATTGCTGTCACCATCTCCACCCCTGGCCTCTATCCAGAGTGACCACCAGTGCCAGGCAACAAAATCCCCCACAACCAAGAATAGTTGAAAATGGAAGCAACGCTTGCTTTCCAGCATCATGGCCCCCCGCCAACTTGTTTTCAGCCTCCAGTAGCCCCACACTTTCATCCATGCAGCGCCCAGCCCAATTTGGCAGAGCTTCAGTGCTTCCACAGTGAAAACTCCAGGGGCCTTGAACAGGTCCTGTTTCCGCCCCAGAGTGCACACAGACCTGGGGGCAGGGGGTGAGGGTTGGCTACACCTGCGAGGCTGGGCGACTCCTGTGGGCCTCGATCTTCATCCCCCTCAGCTGCTGCTGTGTGCACTGACACCTCCCCATCTCTGGCCACAGATCCAAAACTTGGGCTTGTTCCCCACCCATGGGGTGGTGATGAAGATCACCATCCCCATTGCTACCAGGGGTGGCAACCGCCTGCTGATGCTGAGGGACTTCCTCACCGACCAGGTACCGAGGTCTCGTGGAGCTCGCTTAGGGGAGGGGACCAGAAGGAGAATGACATAGCCTTAGGTATGTCCCCAAGTCCCCAGACCACAGCTCCCTTCTCCTGGCGGGGGACTTTCTCTGGAAACCCCTGGGATGTTTCTCTGGGATGCTGAGCCTGCCAGAGCTGTTTGTGGGGCCATGTGTGTCCTTTGCGCAGGTGAACACATCCTGTAATGTCTGGGGGAACAGCACCGAGTATCGGCACGTCCCAACAGAGGAAGACATGAGTCGTGCCCCACAGCTGGTGAGTACCCCCTTGCAAAGGGCCATAGTGGGCGGGGGAAGTACTCCCTGAGCTTCAAGGGCTATTCTCTCCGATTGTGATAGTTTGTCGATAAGCTCTTATTGAGCAGCTCTATGGGCCCAGCCTCAAACCAAGAGGAAAGAGAATGTGGAAAAGACACTTCCTGCCCTTAGTAAGCCCACCACATTGCAGGAGGTGGGGGAGACAGACACAGAGTGCTTCTGAAGCCACGTGACAAGCCTGTGATAAGCACCAAAGACTGATAGGAAGGACAGACAGCCTTGGGCATAAAAGGATAGGGACAGGGGACATTCACCTGGGCCTACAAGGGCTGGGAGGATATGGATAAGCAGAGAGAAGGAGAAGCAGCCAGACAGAGCCACACTGCAGAGGCCAGACCACACATGGCTTGTGTTGGAGACACTGGCTACGTCAGCGGGGGCCTCCATGGCCCTGGAGCTGGAGGACAGTCAGAAATTCCAAAGCCCTCCCCAAGGCATCTGCCAGCTTCCAGGATATGTTCTCTTGGTCACTCTGCCTCCAGATACCGATTTCTGAGATGCTTTTACTCTTCCTCACCCAGACAAAAGATTTAGCTGTTTTAGTTTTATTTCCCCAAACAAGTGACTCACACAAAGCATTTTTGGGGTGTAGTGGGCTTTTCTGAAGATTTGGGGTTGAGTGAAGTAGGAGTGGGCAGCAAGATAGCAACACAAACAGCTTCAGCCTGTTAAAGTCCATTTGTCTGAAGATTTGTTTGGGTTGTCTATTAAGATTTCATTTGTAAATAACAGTTTTAGTTTTTCCTTTCAATCCCCATAATACAATGTCCTCTGGCTAGGCCCTCCAGGACAATGGTAAATCGAAATGGTGACAGTCTCGCCTTGATCCTGATTTTAAAGGAAGAGTTTTTAATTTTTCATTATTAAAATATAATGCTGTAGGTATTTTATAAATATCCTTTACTCAGATTCAGGACATTCCTTGTAAGTTTTTTTATTATGAATGGAGGTTGAATTTCCTAAAATGCTTTTTAAGCATCTGTTGGGTCCATGTAATTTTTGCTTTGAATCTGTTTGTGTGGTGTTGATATTTATAGTTTCTAATGTTGAACCAAACTTATGCTGGTCATGATGCAGCCTTCAGATGGAACTAGGCCATACCCATCCTTAACCTGTCCTTCAGCCATCCCCTGGCAGCCCCAGCCCACGCGTCCCCCACCCAAACCTTTCCCCTTATCCCCTGTCCTCTGTCCCTTCACCTCCTTCTCAGCAGGAAACCCCTGGGTCAAGCAGTGCAGCTGAGTCAGGCTGGCTGCCTCCCCCTGCTCCCCCAGAGCCCAGCTGCTCATTTCCGACACCCACCTTCTCTTTCAGAATCACAGCAACTCCGATGTAGTCTCCATCAACTGCAACGTGAAGCTGGCCCCCAACCAGGAAATCAGTTTCCACCTGCTGGGAAACCTGTGGTTGAGGTCCCTAAAAGCAGTAAGGAGGACCTGGGCTAGGCTAGAAGGAAGAAGGGGCGGGGTGGGTGTCGGGGAGTCTCCCACATGGGGCTTCCTGAGGCGGAGGCAGAAAGAGAGGCCTCCAGGTCAGCTTCTGACAAGGGCTCTGATCAAACAGCTCAAGTACAAGTCTATGAAGATCACGGTCAGTGCAGCCTTGCAGCGGCAGTTCCACAGTCCCTTCATCTTCCGCGAGGAGGATCCCAGCCGCCAGGTGAGTTCTGGGGGTCCTGGGCCCAGGACCTTGCCTGCCGGCCCCTGTCCCCTAGAGCCCTCCCACGCCCTCTGCCTGTGTAGTCCTGCTGGTAAAGAGACCAGCAGACACCCCTGCAGTTAGACCCACCAGCACTAAGTGCAGAGACTGCAGAAGCCAGATTCATAGGCCTTCAGGGGTAAAACTGGGAAGGGGACCAAAAGTAGGCATTCCCAGAGCTGTCTGCCTCTGGGCCTCCTGGGGAAGGGAGTGCTATTGATTGTCTTTGAACTGAATGACAATTGATTATCAATCAATTGATTGTCTCTCCAGCTGTGAGGCAGGCTGACACCAATCCCTGGAATGAGCACCCTACCCCCTCTTCCCATCCATTCGCACCTCAGATCTAATGAAATGCAAGTGATATATGCTTTGGAAGTCTGGTGTGAACTGAATTTGAAGACCAAAGCATGCGAGATGTCCAGTATTGGGACCTTTTGTGATTGGGTAAATACAGAATGTCATGGATCAGGCTGGCTCGAATTGGGGTCAGGAAGGGGCTGAGGTTCTGGGAGGTGCTCTTGAAAAAATGAGAAGTTGGGTGTTGAAAAATCCAGGCTTCCGAAAACAGACCATTAGCCTCGGGAGTGGGACACTGCTGCCCTCCACTGGCCATGTCTCAGAAACACCAGCCTGGGCTCAAAGTGAGCATTCGTGTAGCAGATGCCCTGGAGATGCCAGGGAGCAAAACAGACATGGTCAGGGAGCCAGACCTTAATAAAACAATCAAACAAATATCAATCACAAACAGCCTGAGGGTATCCCAGGAAGAGGGGTAGCAGGTGCAAAAGCCCAGAACCAACACGGGCAGGACCTGTCCAAGGAGCAGTTTCCATTCGTTCCTTTCTTCATTCAGCATTTGTTGGGTGCTGTTCCTAGAATTCAGACCCACTGGGGATACAGAGATGAATTAGGTGAACAAGGGACAATGACAACAAAGTGTGGGTGCAGTTGGAGGGTGAGTACAGGTGCTGTGGGGGAGTCAGAGCAAGGATGTCCAAGGAAAGCTGTCTGGAGACAGTGCATTTGAAGTGAATTTTGAAAAATAGGTTGGAATTTGCCAGACCACTAGGAGAGGGGAGGTATGTTCCAGGCACCACCACCCCGAATCACCCCTCTCACTGGTGCATGTGTTCTTGGTGAATTCTTCTAGCCCCCAGTCCCCCCAAAATCCCTCTTGTATTCTCTGGATGCCTCACTTCTCTTTTAGAAATCCAGAAACTCAAAACTTAAGCCCCTGTTGTGCTCGGCTCTGTGCTAGATGTGGGGAGTGGGGAGGCAGAGCAATGTCCCAGCGTCCAGGGATAGGAGGAGACATAGGGATCTGCCATGCGTTGAGCCTTTGCTATGTACAAGGCACCACCCCAGACACTCCACATGGTATGTTGTTCACTCCTCACAACACTTTTTCAGATATGGAACTGAGGCTTGTGAGATAAGGTAGAAGCGGGGAGTGGGTGGAGAGGGCAGTGGCTTGCTTTGAGTTGCAGAGTGAGTCAGAGCGTATAGAACCAGGACCCGATCATGCTGTTGCAGGGGGTTCATTCTTTCAGTCACTCACACCTATTTACTGAGTGCCTACTCTGTTCTGGGCACTGAGAATAGAGTGGTGAACAACAGACAAAGCCCCTGCTCTCCTGTGGTGGATACTGTACATGGGGAGAGGGGCAATAAATATAAATATATACCATGTCAAGTAGTGAGAAGGGCTATCTGGAAAATATGCAGGCATGTGAGGGTGAAGAGGCACGAGGTGCTATTTTATACTGGGAGGTTTGGAAAAGTCCTCTGCATAAGTGACAGACAGAAACCATCAGAAAGCATAAGGAGTGGCTGCCGGTGAGTCACGTAGATATCTGGAAGGAAAGCATTTCAGGCAGAGGAAACAGCAAATACAAAGAATTAACGGGGCAGGTTGGAGGCCAGGTGGCTGGAGGGCTAGAGGAGACAGAGCAAGGAAGAGAGGAGGGGACGAGGTCTGCCAGATAAGCCAGATAGTGCACCTTGCAGGCCAGGGCAAGGACTTTCATTTTCACTCAGTGAGAAGGGAAGACTTTGGGGCATGAGTAGAGCAAAGAATCCTTCCTGTTTAAAAGGAGTTCTCCGGTAGCTGCATGGAGAATAGGCCGCAGGGGGCGAGGCCAAGGAGGGAGGCAGATAGGAGGCTACTGCAGCCTGTAGATGAGGTGAGGGCACCCAGACCAAGGAGGTCCCCTGGAGGTGAGGAGGAGTGGCCTTTTAAGTGAATAGGCTTTGCTGATAGGTTCCATATGGGTGTGAAAGTAAGAGTCAGTGGGGGTGAAGAGTGGAATCAGGAGTTTGGTTTGGGGCCTGTTGATGTTGCCAGGCAGACCAAGGAGACAGTTGGACACCAGTCGGGGATTCAGGGGAAAATCCAGGTGAAAGACACAGATGTGAGAGTCGCAGGCGTGCAGATGGCCGAAGTCGTGGGACTAAGCAAGCAAGCTCAGAGCCACGGGATGACTTTCCTGGGCCCTGGGTACTTTTGCTTTCAAGGGCTCCTTCATTAAAAAATATTAAAAATTATATTTTATAACCATGTTGGTATAAAGAGGAATATAATCCAGGCCAGATTATATTCATTTTTCTTCTGATTCTAAAAAAAAACAAAATATTTTTATGGGCCTCTGAAAGTCCTGTAGGCCCTGGACACTGTGCCTGCTGTGCCTAATGGAGTCAGAGTTCACCCAGGGGGTGACCACAGAGAAGAGGTCCAAGGACGGAGCCTTGGGACATGCCAACATTTAGAGATTAGGGAGATGATGAGGAAGTGTCAAGAGAAGTGGCCAGTGAGAATCCAGGGAGAGTGGGGTGCCCCAGAGGCCACAGGCAGTGTCTCAAAGAGGAGCCGGATCAGCAGGGTCACTTTATTTCAGTGTCCACTGTGCAGGGGCTGGGAGCTCTGAGCACGAGCCACCCATACCCCCAGCATCTCCCTAAGGTGGGAACACAGCTCTCCCACTGGGTGCCAGTTGGCCCCTGCTCTCCCACCCGGCCCAGGAACAGTAACCCATTGGCTTCACCCTTCCCCTTGCAGATCACGTTTGAGGTCTCAAAGCAAGAAGACTCGCAGATCCCCACCTGGATCATTGTGGGCAGCACACTGGGGGGCCTTCTGCTCCTGGCCCTGCTGGTCCTGGCGCTATGGAAGGTGAGGGCCTGCTGGTTGGGGGGAGCAGCAGCCTCTGCGCTCTCTGGCCGCTCTGCATATGCTCTCCTTCCTGGGAGATGCCCACACACCTGGCCTTGCTCCCCAACCCGTGCAGTCGCGGCATCCAGCCCCCGACCACAGCAGGCAGATCAGTGAGGGCCAGCAGAGGGCGCTCACCCTGTGGCTCCCACCCTTCTGTAGGAACCTGATAGCTAGGCTTCCCCTTATCAGAAAAAAAAGCAAGTACACACAACTGTACAATGTCAGTCTGTCAGGGAACCCCCCAAAGCCCTTCTCCATCTCTGAACCACAGGTTAAGAACCTCTGGTCTCAACCTCCTCCTATCAGAGATGAGGTGAGAGCGGCCCAGAGAACGGACTTGACTGGAGCCAGCATGACTCGTGCTTCCTGCCCAGAGCTCTGTTAGCTCTGTTCCAGGCTCCCCTCAGCAATGAAGTGGCCCACTTTACAGTCCCCAGGGAGTGTTGGGGCTGGGGTGACCATGGGCTGGAGTATTCAGTCCTGGAGGGGAGGAAGCCTGGGGAGGGCTAGAGGAGACATAGCAGAGAAGGGAGGCAGGCCTCGTGCACCCTGTCTGCCCAAGCCGGCTCCCTTTGCTTCCCCACAGCTCGGCTTCTTTAAAAATGCCAAGCGCGGGAGGGAGCCCAGTCTGGACCCAAACCCCAAAGCACTGGAGTGATGCTCTGGAGGAGGCTGCGACTTGATGGGGGCCAGGATTCGGGCCAGGCAGTGTGCAGGCCCAGGCCCATGGTCCCACAGAGCTGGGGCGGAGAGGACACCAGTTGGCTTTGCACTTGACCTCATCTCCTGACAGACCACACCTGCTCCCTCTGGAATGGAACTCCAGCTGGTCTTCAGAGGGACCGTCCTACTGGAACGCCATGACACCTCCATCACAGACCCCAAGGGATTTAAAGGAATACCACCCCAGCCCCACCCCACGGCCTCCCCCAGGTTCTGTGGGGGGCATTTGCTGCCCCATCTGTTACGGTGCTAGGAATTTATAATCATTCCCATCCTCAGAAGAAACCCAAGGAGGAAGACTGTAAATACAAACTTACCCCACACATTCCTCACCTCCAGTCCCGAATGGACCCCAGGGGACAGCAGGAGGCAGGAACTGAATTCTGCATCCTCCTCTCCCAGCACCCCCCTTGCTGCCCGATGGCTCCTAAGTCACGCCCACCCCATCCCCCACCCCCCATTCCCATGAATGAACCCGAGCCCAAGAGCTTGATGGCGACAGCCCCTGGAAGGGATGAAGAAAGACTCTGGAATGTAGAGATTGTGATGGACGGGCAGGTGGGACCTAGCATAGGGGAGCCCACCCCGAGATCAGGGAAGCAGACTGCTCTCCACCCATGCATTCACACTGACCACCACCCACACACACCCCGAGCGTACTAGCTGCTAGCGGCCTCCCACCCTCCCTTCTGCCACCCCCTTCCCAACCCCCACCTCTACCCCACCCCCGGCCGCTTTTGTTCCTAGGTACCTCACAGGAAGCAGAAGGATGATGCGATTCCCAGGCCTCTGCATTCTCTCTTCCAGGCTTCCCACTGCAGCCACCCGGGACTCGCTGGCCTGGCTGCTGGGCCGGGGCAGCAGCGGTAGGATGGGGAGCCTCCCCTTCCTGCATCACCCCCTACACACACACACACACACTGCCTCCCATTCCTCCATTCGTCCATTGGTGCACGGGAGAGGGGCTCAGCTGCGCTGTTGAGGGGTCCTCCCTGGAATGCACTGAATAAACCCCATGCAGGGACCCCTGGAACCTGGGCAACCTCAGTGGCAAATGGTACCAGTGGGACAAGTGGTTCCACCAGTGATGGTGCCCCGAGGACAGGAGGCATGCCTGGTGTCCAGTGGAGTAACTTATGCCTTAACCTTGTTTTGAGGTAGATATGAAAGTGGGACATATCAAAGACATCTGTCCCCCTGTTGCATAGTATGACCTTCACTGTCATAAATATTTTTAAGAAATAAAACAAAAGTGTTTAAAAACACCCAGGTGCTGACAACCCATTCTGTGGGCAGAGCATGTCCCAGACAGCCACACTTTCCCTTGAAGGAGAGGAGACAGGTGAGGAACTCCCTGCTTCCTTCTCATCTGTAAATGTTGGGAAGGGATGTGCCCACCGTTTGCTCCCTACAGCATCCCCTCCAAGTATATGCCTTGCCTCTGCTCCACATATCCAGTAGTGGAGCATTTACTCCTTCCAAGGGCTCCATTCCATCTCTGGCCAATTTGGATGGTTAAAACCCAAAGGTTTCACTGTAGCTTCCACCCCACTCAGTTCCAGCTCTGCCTTTCACCACCTTTATACACACAGGTTGCTCTTCAACCAAGTTGTCTCCATTCTATTCTTGAACTGTTGGCTTCTTAGAATCCCAAGAAGCCAGATGTAGAAACTTGGAAGTTATTTGGTCTATTCCCATATACATGAGGCACTCAGAAACAGAGAAGTTGAGAGCTAGCCCTAGGTTCCAGAACAAAATCAAGACCAAACCCAGGCAGGACTGCTATCTCCCAAGCCAGACACTGTCCTAACCCAGCCTCAGAAGGGCTTAGTAAAGGAACAGAAAGAATTGATATAAAGTAGCTCTTTATGGATACTTTTTTTTTCCCCTCAAACCCTAAAATCAAAATCTGAGTATCAAAACCCACTTTAACTTCTAAGAGCAGAATCAGAAGGAAAGTAGTCGGCAGCCTTTGTTTCAACCCTACCCAGGCAGGAGTGGAAGTGGGGTTGATTTAGAGACACAATAACTTCTCTGGACAGTGAGGAACACATTTTTAAAGGGTGGCTCTTCCCCCAAAAAAGGGGGTGGCATAGCCAGGCACCCACTGCAGTTTTTGATTAGCAAATTCAGATTGCTGAGTTCCAGCTCTGAAGACAGATAGTTTCAACCCACCCAGAATGGAAAGCCAGCAGCCTCTGTTTCTGCCCCACCCCATCAGGTGCAGAAGTAGAGCTAATTGACAGAGTGCTGTCATGGGGCAAATGAATAGTTTGCTGAAGCGTAGCTCTTCCCCAAGAAGGGGGAGAGTAAGAGTGGGAAGAGGAAACCCAGAGCAGTTTTCAGCTTTTTATTAGGGAATTCAGATGGCAGGGTCTGATAACTGAGCAACAGTTTCAACCTGCCCAGGCCAAAAGTGGCTGGCTACCTGTCTCAACCACACCCATGGCAGGAATGGAGTCAGTTGAAAATTAAAGGCACAGTAACACCTTAGGACTGCAGGGAACAGTTGGCTGAAGATCAACACCTGCTGGGCAGGCTAGGAAAGCTTAGTTTGGGGGAGCCATCAAAGAGAAAATTGGTATCCTTCCAGGCCTCCTTCCCATGGCACTTTGGTACCTATCTATACCCCCTTTATCGGTCTATGGACCTGATCTGACTTGGGAAAGTCCTCTCCAGGGGAACCATCCTCTCAGAATTAGCTATCCAGGTAAAAGCAGCTAGAGATAAATGAAAGGAGTGTTAAAAATATAGAGAGGCAAATAAAAAACAAACAGAACAGATCAACATTCTTGGAGGAAGTACAGGAGAAAGGAAGCTTTCTCCTGGGGGTAAAACAATTGCACCAATACTGCAATCTCAAAAATTATACCATTTACTAAGGGCAAGAATTAGATGAATAAGAGCTGAAAAATATATGATCAGTTAAATACAAGCTATTCTAAAGATCTAGAGTAAGTTCAGCCAAGTGTCAAAGATGAGCTTTATCACAAAGCCAATCAACAAGAAAACTCTAGGCAAGAAAGAGAAACTGATCTCCAGAGTAAGCTCATCAAGAAAACTAGATACCTAGATACCAGCAAAAAATTACAAGTCATAGTAAGAAACAGAAAGATATAGACCTGTCAAAGGAACAAATTGAAACTTCAGATGAGACATAGGATTTGAAACAACTAATCAATGTTCACACAAATTTCCTAAATCAATTCAAGGAGATGAAGGAAAAATTGGCAAAAGAGATAAAGGACATTAATATGACACTGTGTGAGCATAAAGAATTTGAAAGCAAGCAAAAAAAAAAAACTTATGGGAATGAAAGACACAATAGAAGAGATTAGAAATACATTAGAGGCATACAACAGCAGATTTGAACAGACAGGAGAAAGAACCAGCAAACTGGAGAACAGGACATCTGCAATCTTACAGACAAAAGTACAGAGAAAAGAATGGACAAAATTGAGCACAGTCTCAGGGAACCTAATGACAGCATAAAACGTACAAATATATGTGTAATGGGTGTCCCAAAAAGAGAAGATAAGGGAAACGGGGCAGAAAGAATACTTGAGGAAATAATGGCCAAAAATTTCCCAACTCTTATGAAAGACATAAATGTACATGTCCAAGAAGCACAATGTACTCCAAACAGAATAAATCTGAATAGACCTACTCCAAAACACATACTAATAAGAATGTCAAATGCCAAAGACAGAGAGAGAATTATGAAAGCAGCAAGAGAAAAATGGCTCATCACATACAAGAGAACCACAATAAGACTAAGTGCCAATTTCTCATCAGAAACCATGGAGGCAAGAAAGCAGTGGTAGCATATATTTAAGGCATTGAAAGAAAAAAACTGCCAGCCAAGAATTCTTTATCCAGCAAAACTATCCTTCAAAAATGAAGGGGAGTTTAAAATATTCAGATGAACAAGAAACCTACCCTACAAGAAATATTAAAGGGAATTCTACAGGCTGAAGGAAAAGACAAGAGACAGAGGTTTGGATAACAGTGTAGAAATGAAGATTATCAGTAAGGGTAAAAAAAAAAAAAGACAAAACTAACATATGACACATAACAGTCAAAAGATAAAATAACTGAAGTAAATACTGCTTTTACAGTAACAACATTGACTATTAATGGGCTAAACTTGCCAATCAAAAGACACAGATTGGCAGTATGGATTAAAAAATATGATCCATCTTTATGCTGTCTACAATAGACTCACCCTAGACTCAAGGACAAAAAAAGGTTGAAAGTGAAAGGTTGGAAAAAGATATTCCACACCATCAGTAAGCAGAAAAGAGCTGGGGTAGCTACATTAATGTCAGACAAAATAGACTCTAAAGCAAAACTGTTAAAAGGGACAAAGAAGGTCAGAATATATTAATAAAAGGGGAAATTCACCAAGAAAAAATAACAATCACAAATATTTATGCACCTAACCATGGTGCCCCAAAATACATGAGGCAAACACTGGCAAAACTGAAGGGAGAAATAGGTGTCTCTACAATAATATTTGGAGACTTCAATACACCACTCTCATTAATAGATAGAACATACAGACAAAGGATCAATAAGGAAACAGAGAACTTGAATAATATGATAAATGAACTAGACCTAACAGACAGACACAGAACAATGCACACCAAAAGAGCAGCATATACATTCTTCTCAAGTGTTCATGGATCATTCTCCAGGATAGACCACATGTTGAGTCACAAAACCGGTCTCAACAATTTTAAAAAGATTGCACTTTCTCTGATCATAATAGATTACACAGAGCACTTTCTCTGACCATAATAGAATGAATCTGGGAATCAATAACAGGCAAAGAACTGGAGAAATCACAACTATATGGAGGTTAAATAACATACTCTTAAACAATAAGTGGGTCAAAGGAGAAATTGCAAGAGAAATCACTAAATATCTCAAGACGCATGAAAACAAGAACACAACATATCAAAATTTATGGGATGCAACAAAGGCAATGCTGAAAAGGAAATTTATAGCCCTAAATGCCTACATTAAAAAAGAAGAGCTAAAATTGAAGACCTAACTACACACCTAGAGGAACTAGAAAAAGAATAGCAAATAACCTCAAAGCAAACAGATGGAAAAAAATAACAAAGATTAGAGCAGAAATAAATGCAATTGAGAATAAAAACAATAGAATCAACAAAACCAAAAGTTGGTTGAGAAAACAAATAAAATT
>PVKY010006031.1:0-16504 GCA_004027775.1 Bradypus variegatus
TCTGGGCTGGTGGGTGTGAGTCTCTGGGCTGGTGGGTGTGAATCTCTGGGCTGGTGAGTGTGAATCTTGGTACTGGTGAGTGTGAATCTCTGGGCTGGTGAGTGTGAGTCTCGGTACTGGTGAGTGTGAATCTCTGGGCTGGTGGGTGTGAGTCTCTGGGCTGGTGGGTGTGAATCTCTGGGCTGGTGAGTAAATCTCTGGGCTGGTGGGTATGAATCTCTGGATTGGTGAGTGTGAATCTCTGGGCTGGTCGGTGTGAGTCTGGGCTGATGGGTGTGAGTCTCTGGGCTGGTGGGTGTGAGTCTCTGGGCTGGTGAGTATGAATCTCTGCGCTGATGGGTGTGAGTCTCTGGGCTGGTAGGTGTGCCTCTGGGATCATGCATGTGAGTCCCTGAGCACGTGTGGTCAGAGTGGCTCTGAGTGTGTGTCCAGGAGTCTGAGCGTGGGTGTGCAAAACCGAGGCTGGTGTGACTGAGCGTGTGTGAGTGTGAAGCAGGTTGAGCATGCACGTCTGGGCATGCATGGATGGTGAGTGCCTGTGGATGTGTGAGAACCCCGAGTGTGCTGGGCCGTGCTCTGTGGTCCTCACTGGGAGGCCAACTTTGGGCTGCGGCAGGAGAGTGGTTTTGACCCCCCACTGCCATGCTGGATACCTGGCCCTAGCCGAGCTGCAGGACGCGGCCCACTTCCTGGGTCAGATGGGGTTCACCGGTGGGCAGTGTGGGCCGTGGGTGGACATATTTATGACCTCTGAATGCTGTGTTAGGGCAGCCCCTCTCCCCTCTCCCCTGTCCCTCCGGCTCTCCCTCTGCCCTGTGCTCTCCGTCCAGCCTGAGCTTCCTCCTGGGCTCTTCAGGGACCTTCCCCCCACCGGCCCCTCTTCACTGGGTAGGACACGTCTCTGCCTTGGAGCAGCCCCCGGGCCGTCACTGATGTGGGCATTTTTGAGGACCTGCTGAGGGAGATGATGCTGGGAGACGGAAAATGCTGCAGGAGACTCTGGTCCATGTTTAGGGAGCAGCCGGTGGGGAGGTGGGCCGAAATCCCAGAAGGTGGCTCTGTGATCCGAGCCCTGGGGGGCCAGTGGGGCACTCCAGTAGAGGGGGCAGCTGCTGGTGAAGGAGCAGACGGCACTGTCACCCTGGAGCCCTGTCATTAAAGCCAAGCACAGTCAGCCTGACGGCGTCCGCAAGCACAAGGGAGCCTCCGTGTCATCTTTCCCCAGGAGCTGCTACTGGGGAGGACAACTCCATGGAACCCTTAAACTCCACGTGGCCATGCAGGTACCCAGTCCTGAAAAGGACAGCTGCATTGCCAGGAGGGCCTGTGGCTCAGGGAGGGCCACTCCGAGGGGCAATTCCGCGGGGAAGGGTGGCTGCTGTCACCTTGGGGCCGGGAAGCCTCCAGGCCCAGGGCAGGGTGCAGCCCCCATTGGGGTCCCCTGGGGTGTTTGAAGGGAGTCCGAGGTCAGAGCCAAGGTGAGAGGGGCCCGTGACTGGCCTTTCCCATCCCTCTGGATCCCGAGGGGGCCATGCAACTCGAGAGCGCTGGGGGCACGGGGCCGGGTCAGGGTGACCCTCGCTGAGTGACGCTGCCTTTTCCACCACCGCCCTTCCCGGGGGATCGGAGCCTCCAGTTGCCAAGGGATTTTTTTTCTTAAGGAAAACAACAAGAACATTATGGATTTGTCCTTTGTAGGAGCTCTCCATCCCTCCTGGATCAAAATCTCTGCTTTCACGAGTAGTCAATCCCTGCCGGGTGAGTTTCAAGGTTTCTCTAAACCCCAGCGGGCATCCGAGCTCCAGGTGTCACCTGCTACCCCAGCGCAGCCCGGTGGCAATGAGTCACATATGGCATTTAAAATGTTCTGGTGGCCACATTAAAAAAAAAAAATGAATAAATGAGTTTAACTTGTATTTAACCCAGTACGTCCCAAATGTGATCATTTCATCACGCGACACTATGATGATTCAATTCCACATGCACAACGTAGCCAGTGGCCTCCAAGTGGCATCGAATGAAGTAGCTGGCGGGCACGCCACCGGCTTAACTGACTGTGCCCTTAACCTGCTGTCCTCTGGGCCGGCTTTGGCCGGAACGCAATCTGGGTTTTGTTTCCAGTTTTAAAAATCACGGGGCAGAGGGAGAGGGGTGCGTGGGGTCCTAGCACCCATCCACGGAGCCTCATTTACTTGGGCCCCCTCTTTGCCCTCGCTTCCCCTTCCTGCCACTCCAGAGCCTCGCTCCTCCACTTGACGTTGGCATGAAGCAGGCAGGCTGGTGGGTAGATAGCAGCAGGGACTGCCGCCATCAGAAGACAGTAGGCTGTGTCCAGGTGGAGAACCCAGGCTGGCAGAGCATATGGAGATGCTCCGTGCCAGGGGCCGTCCTGAGTGGACCTGCTGCGTGCCCAGGTGTCAGACCCCTGGTCCACGGGCCTCACCTGGGCAGATGGGCCATGGCCTCCTCCGTGCAGCACCAAGGTCTGTGAGACGGGGATCTCGTGGGGCTGGTGAAGACCAACACGAGGAGAGATTTGGAGCAGGTGGTCTCCAGAAGCAAAGGCCCTATGTTCCGGGGGCTTAGAGGGGAGGTAGGGGGATGTACAACACAGGAGCTGCAATAAACCATACTTGGAAAAATCCCCAAAGCAGAAGGGGGCACTACCTTGCCTGCCCTTTTAGGGAAAATGTCTGTCCCTTATAGTGAAAAGAAACTGGATTAGATGACTTGTTTTGTAAAAGTTCTCAAGGACTTCTTTTTTTAAATTTTGTTTTGAAATAAATTCAAAGTTATAGGAACAGTTGCAAAAACAATACAAACCCCATACACAGAACTCCAGCATACCCCAACTCCACTCCACCAGTACCCCGATCTACCAACTTTAATATTTTGTCACTTTACCATTTCTTTCTTTCCCTCCCTCCCTCCCTCCCTGTCATCCATCATCTATTGTTGTCTTCTGAACATATGAGAGCAAGCTGCTCACATCCTTGAACAAACACTATAATTCACATATACAATTCCCATGAACAAGAACATTCTTTTATGCAATCCCATTAAGCGCAGCTAAGTTCAAGAATTCAACATTGATACAAAGTTTACATTCTAGATGTCCTTTTTTTTTCTTATGTCCCAACTGTGTCTCTTTGAGCCTCCTGTCCTCCATCCTCAGATCCCATCCAGGGTCATCCTTGGCATTCAATTGTCATCTATTTAGACTGTCTTTTTTTTTTGTTTTCAATTCTGGAAACATATACAGCCTAAATCTTCCCATTCCAACTCCTCCGTAGCATTCCATTAGTGGGATTAATTACATTTAGAATGTTGTAATGCTATCACCTTCCCACTGTCCATTACTAGAAATTTCCCTTCACCTCAAACAGCAACCCTACACTCATTTCTTAACTCCCCATTGCCCCTTCCCCCGCTTCTCATAACCCATACTCTACTTTTCATCTCTATGGTCATATTCTCTGACAGTTTCTTTGTGTTTACAGTGGGGCTTAAATTTAGCCTCTTAAATCCACAACAATCTAGTTTTTCTTTGATACTAACTTAACTTCAATAGGACCTATAAACTATGTTCCTATACTCCTGCATTCCCTCACCTTTATATGGTTCTTGTCAAAAATTACATATTTTACATTGAGTCCAAAACCACTGATTTGTCATTAGAGTTTATGTATTTTATATGCTGTAGGAAGTAAAAAAACTTCCCAAACCATCTACACAATATAAATACACAAAGCACAAATGCCCAGTGAACTCCAAATAGAATAATTCAAATAAACCTACTCCAAGACATATTCTGATCAGACTGTCAAATACTGAAGAGAAGGAGCAAGTTCTGAAAGCAGCACGAGAAAAGCAATGCACCACATACAAAGGAAACAACATAAGACTAAGTCGTGACTACTCAGCGGCCACAAATAAAAAATTATTGACTTCTATTTGTACTCCATTGTGGTCAGAGAATGTGCTTTGAATATATTCAATTGTTTTTTTTTTTCAAGTTTATTGAGACTTGTTTTATGTCCCAGCATATGGTCTATTCTGGAGAAAGATCCATGATCACTAGAGAAAAATGTGTGTCCTGGTGATTTGGGATGTAAGGTTCTATATATGTCTGTTAAAATTCTTTCTCTCTTTCTCTCACCTTTCTTTGTTTCTCTGTCCGTAGGGCTTCTTTAGTATCTGAAGTAGGGCAGATCTTTTATTGTCAAACTCTCTCAGCATTTGTTTGTCTGTGAAAAATTTAAGTTCTCCCTCAAATTTGAAGGAGAGTTTTGCTGGATAAAGTATTCTTGGTTGGAAATTTTTCTCTCAATTTTAAATATATCATGCCACTGCCTTCTTGCCTCCATGGTGGCCACTGATAGTCACAACTTAGTCTTATGTTGTTTCCTTTGTATGTGGTGCATTGCTTTTCTCTTGCTGCTTTCAGAAGTTGCTCCTTCTCTTCAGTATTTGACAGTCTGATCAGAATATGTCTTGGAGTGGGTTTATTTGGATTTATTCTATTTGGAGTTCACTGGGCATTTATGCTTTGTGTATTTATATTGTGTAGACAGTTTGGGAAGTTTTCCCCAACAATTTCTTTGAATACTCTTTCTAGACCTTTATCCTTCTCTTCCCCTCTGGGACACCAATGAGTCTTAAATTTGGACGTTTTATTTTATCTATCATGTCCCTGAGATCCATTTCGATATTTTCAATTTTTTTCCCCATTCTTTCTTTTGTTCTTTCATTTTCTGTTCTGTGTTCCTCTAGGACACTGAGTCATTGTTTAGCTTCCTCTAATCTTGTATTGTGAGTATCCGGAGTCTTTTTAATTTGGCCAACAGTTTCTTTTCTTTCCGTAAGATATTCTATTTTTTTATTTACTCTTGGAATTTCTTCTTTATGCTCTTCTAGGGTCTTCTTTATGTCCTTCATATCCTGTGCCATGCTCTCGTTGTTGCCTTTAGTTCTTTGATTGATTGCACCAAGTACTGTGTCTCTTCTGATCTTTTGATTTGGGTGTTTGGGTTTGGGTTCTCCATATTGTCTGTTTTTTTCCTATGCTTTAAAATTTTCTGTTGTTTTTGGCCTCTTGGCATTTGCTTTGCTTGATAGTGTTCTTTCAAGTTATAAAAAAATATCAATCTAATTTTTCAGATATACAGCTTGGTGGTGTACACTTTCTCTAACTAAGCAGCAGATGGCGTCTGCAAATCACCTATTCCCCTCAAGTCAGTTCTCCCCAACTTTGTCTTTGTGGTGTGTGGGGATCTGATTCTTGTGGGGTCCAATTGGTGCACGAAGTTTGGGTGTGTTTTTGGTGTTGTTGCCCTGAATGTGGGGCATGTGTGTGAGTGGTTAGGGAGGCAGGACAGCTTTAATAATCAAATCTCCCAGGTGTTCCCGGAGATTTAAGGCTGTTGCAAGAGTCTAAGCCTTCATTTCAGTCTTGCCACAGACTGTCTCTGCCGCTGACCCACACATCCCCGGCATTGATGTAGCATCCCTGGGTTTTCCGAGTGGGCCCCCCTTCTCGGCTGTGATCTTCCAGGACTCTGCTGAGGGAAGGCTGTGCCATGTCACAAGTGTGTGCCGGCCCTCAAGGGAAGCCTCGGGCCACCAGGCCGGGTAGGGGCACTCCCAGCCTGCTGTAAAGATGGCTGAATGGGGCGTCTCAACCCCCCCCCCAATTTTTGCACAGCTTCGCCTTCCCAGCTCCGGGACAACTAGCTGTGTGTGCACCCAAGGCCACTGTCCATGGCCAATACTGTGGCGTGTGTGTGGTGCCTTGGGATACACTCCCCATCACACTGGGTTTCCTGGTGTGGCTCTGGGCTGTGGGTACGGCCCTGGGCAGGAGTGTCTCCAGCCCACCGGGGAGCTGGCTGCAGGCAGCGTGGTTTCTTCCTCCTTTTGTCTCTCCCCGCTGCCCCCTGGCCCTGAGGGAATCAGCAGCGGGCTATCCTCCACGCCAGACACCGAGAGGCTGGCACAGCCCGCTCCTGCCATGCTTCATTGCACGGTTCTCACTGTTATAACTACAGCTGCTTCTGGGTTTTTTGTTTTGTTTTTTTTTAAAGAACTAGTCCATCTCCAAACACCAACCCCTGGTTTCTCCACACCACAGCACAGCCACGGGAATTTCAGCAGGCTCACTCACTCATTTCAGAACGCAGACTCCCAGTTTCACCAAGTGCACGGTCCCTGTGGATTTAGCAGACCTTGTCCAGCTGGTGCATCACTGGAACTGGTGTTCTGGGTCACTTTCTGGCTTTTATCTAGTATTTTTCACAGAGATTTTTTTTGCCCTGTCTCATCTAGCCATCATCTTAGGTTCTCCCTCTCAAGGACTTTTTATCTTTGTTTTTTATGTTTTTTGAATCAGAGTCAGGAGAGACCAGTTTGAGACTTGGCTCCACTCTGCCACTTACAGTTTAACCTTTTGGACAAGTCACGTAACATCTGTTGAAGCTTCAGTTTCTTCTTTCCCTACGGAGATGCTCATCCGGTTTATCCAGCGTTGTCAATTTTGTGAGTTATTGATGATCGATTTTCCAGGGTCAAACCAGCCCAGCATCCCCAGCGGACTCCCACTGGGTCATGACTTCCCATCCTCTGCATATGTAGCTGGATTCAGTTGGCTGGTATTTTGTTGAGGGTTTATTAAAGCTGTGTACGTGAGGAATAGTGGTTTGTGGTCCCCTTGTGATGTCTTTGGTTTTAGCATTAAACTAAAACTTGATGCCAGCCTCAGAAAGTGGGCTAGGAAGTGTGCCCCCTCTTCTGTGTTCTTGAGGAGATAGCTTTGAGTTGGTGAGATTTCTTCCTTAAATGTTTGGTAAAATTTGTCAGGGCAATTGTCTAGGCTTGGAGTTTTCATTTTCGGAAGGTGTTAAAGTTTGAATTAAATTTCTTTAACAGATACAGGACTATTCTTGCATGAGTTTTGGTAGTTTGTCTTTCAGCAATTGGTCCGTTTCATCTAAGTGGTTGAATTTTGTTCTGTTTTGCTAATGCCGCCTTTTCGCAAAACACCAGAATGGATTGGCTTTTATAAAGAGGGTTTATTTGGTTACAAAGTTACAGTCTTAAGGCCATAAAGTGTCCAAGGTAACACATCAGTAATCAGGTACCTTCACTGGAGGATGGCCAATGGTGTCCGGAAAACCTCTGGTAGCTGGGAAGGCTCGTGGCTGGTGTCTGTTCCAAAGTTCTGGTTTCAAAAAGGCTTTCTCCCAGGATGTTCCTCTCTAGGCTGCAGTTCCTCAAAAATGTCACTCTTAGTTGCTCTTGGGGTGGTTGTCCTCTCTTAGCTTCTCCAGAACAAAAGTCTGCTTTCAAAGGCCGTCTGCATAATATCTCTGTAAGCTGAAGCTCCTCTCTCAGTTCCAGTGCGTTTTTCAAAGTGTCCCTCTTGGCTGTAGCTCCTCTTCAAATTGTCACTCTCAGCTGCACTGAGTTCTTTCTGTTTGTCAGCTCATTTTTATGGCTCCAGTGATTTAATTTAGACCCACCCTGAATGGGCAGGGCTACACCTCCATGGAAATGATCCAATCAGAGTCATCACCCACAGTTGGGTGGGGCACATCTCCATGGAAACACTCAAAGAATTACAATCTAATTAACACTGACACATCTGCCCACACAAGACTATATCAAAGATAATGGAGTTTTGGGGGACATAATACATTCAAACCGGCACAAATTTATAGGTATAAACCTGTTCATACTACGGTATTCCCTTATTATCCTTTTGAGGTCTGTGAACTCATTTCATTCCTGATATTGATGATTTGTGTCATCTCTTTTTTTCCCTTGGCTACTCTGACCCTAGATCTATCAATTTTATTGATCTTTTCAAAGAACCAGCTTTTGGTTTAATTTTCTCTTTGTTTTTCTGTTTTCAGTTGGATTGATTTCTGCTCTTTTTTTTGTTATGTCCTTCCTTCTGTTTGCTTTGGGTTTAATTTGTTCCTCTTTCTCTGGTTTCTTAAAGGGGGAGCTTAGATGACTCAAAGAGAGTTTTCTTTTTTATTGAGCTAATGCTATGTTATTTTTAACAGCACACATTTTCCTCTTGGCACTGTTTTGGCTGCCTCCCACAATTTCTACAATGTATTTTCACTTTCATACCATTCCAAATATTTTTCAGTTTCCCTTGGGACTGCCTCTGGGCAGTCAGCTGGCTTGCAATGATGATTATTTTCAATATTTAATGTGTATTCTGATGAATGTGCTCAGTAGCACCAACCCCCTGAAGGTTTGGTTCTGAGCCCTTGAAGGTGATAGAAAATAAAGGGGCCCGGAGGCCGTTGTCAGAGGAGAAAGGAGGAGGGTGCAAACCGTCAACCCTAACCCAGGAGGGAGTGGCCAGGGCCTTCAGGATGCCACAGGCTGCGACCCGGGGTGGGGGCTCACTTCTGGCTCCAGGGATGACGGGGCCTTTTGCTTAGGGTCCAGGGCATGCCTGTTGAATGAGTGAATGAACAAATGAACGAATGAACAAATGAATGACTCCCTTTCACCTCCCTGAAAGAAGCCACGGATTTGGGTACCTGGGGCAGCTGCTGGCAATTTCTTTTTAGTGTGGGATCCAGCGGCATTTCAAAGCCAAGTTTTACATGTTTTTTTCCCCCAGGAATCATTTGGAACAGTTCACAAGTGTCTGGGGTCAGTGCTGCATTGTGACTCTCTAGCAAACAGGCCCCCCCTGCCTTCTGGTAGCTTCCAGTTGCCAGGGCTTCCTTGCCCTCAGTCCCATGGGTCAGCATTCCCCTTGGCTGCTCCTTAGGACATATCTCCTGTGGAGGGTTCTCCAGAGGGGGCGGGTGGGCATTCAGCAACCAGGAGAGGGGTCAGGACACCTTCTCACCAGGCCCCTTGCACACCTGCCCTTCACACCCTGTCCTGAATCTAACCCAGGGTGGCGGTCTCATAACCCCCATTCTACAGAAGTTTCCACTGAGGCTTAGGTCAGGGCTGGGAGTCTTGCCCACAGACCCCCTGGGGAGTGGGGGGCTGGGGGCCCAGCCTTCCTCTGAGCCAGGGGCCCTCATGCAAACCATCCTCCCTCACTCCCACCGGAGGACGGAGACTAGCCCATGGTAGGTCAGTCTGGGTGACGGGGTCAGCCTCAGTTCCAGGGCCACTTGCCCAGCATCTTGAAGGGGCTGCGGGGCTGTGAGCCCCCCACTCCTCCTGCCCTTTGATGCTCATGGCGTGTGCAACCAGGCCGTCCCCCGCGATCGATGTGACTTTGAGTCCCTGGCTCCTGCTGTTTGCTTGGATGTCACAACGTGGCAGCTCCCGGGTCCTGTTGACCTGTTGCAGATCGTTCCCCGGCGGCCCAGGTCCCTCGTCGAGCGGGACTGCTATGCGCCACCTCCTCACCATCCTCCGGGCTTGCGGTAGTGACCGGGCGGAGCAGCAGCCGGAGCTCAGCTAGCCCCCACTCCCAGTTGCAGTAGGTGACCCCTTTCCTTCCGTCAGATCCTGGGAACCCTGGTTGGGGGGATGGGGCAGGGGGGCTGGGTTCCATTCTTAGAATTAGCAGGAAATCAGGAAGCCAGGACTTGGCTGCTGGGAGAAGGTCGGGGTGGGGGGGTGGGGGAGGGAAAGCTGTCCCCTAGTTGAGGGGCCCCGGGTCTGGGCATGCTGGAGGGGGGCGTTATGGGCAGTGACAGCGACTGGGGGCCCCACTCCCCGCTCCCTGCTGTCAAGAGTGAGTCATTCTTTCCTGTGAAGCAGAGCCGGCCCCTCTCTGGTGAAGCCCCCACCCGGGGGTGTAGTCACTTGGGCTCTTCAAGGTGTCCAGATATCAGATCCTCCCTCCCACCCCCTCCGTTGGATCAGGGTGACCCGGGGACACTGAGACCCGGGAGGGGGAGGTCCTAGGCGGACGTTCTGGCTCCTGCAGGCTCAGCCCTCACTGCAGTGGGTGGCCCGGGTGGCGTCAGGGGCCGAACACTGCAGCCGGGCAGTGCCTCAGTTTCCTTCCACTCCAGTTCCCTCTAAAGGTGAAAGAGGCCTGTTTTCTCTTTGCTGATTTCTCCGTTCCCCGAGACCCAGGAACGCTGACTACCATCTTTGTGCCCCACTCCCCCTGGCTGGCGGCAGGGGTCCAGGCCCTTCCTGGGTCTCGGCGCACCTCGGGCTGCCCCCGCGGGAGGTGGCTTCTCACCCGGCTTCAGGGTTTTAGGGGCTCTGGACTCTGGAAGGACGGGGTGAGCCGAGTCCACACTGCTTGGCTTTTCTGAGCCTCAGCTTTGCTTATCTGCAGTGAGGGATGGCGCTTGTGCTTTTCCCACAGGGTTGTTGGGGACGGAACGAGTGGGCAACGTGAGGCTTAAATGAATGTCCACTGCCAGGTGTCTTAGCTCTGTTGCCAGAGTAGGGCCGGCTGGCTGGACATTCGGCACCTGCTGAACGGTGCTGAGTTGAGTTCTTAAAAATCTCCTGAAGATTGTGTGAGGGCGCACTCCACTAAGAACTGCCTGGTGGGGGAGAGGGCTGGCTGGGGAAACAGAGGCCTCAGCTCGAGCCCTTGTTTGAAGTTTAATTTACACGCACGAGATGCTCAGGCCTTAGGGGTACAGGCCGGAACCTTCTTACCACCCACAAACCTCCCTGTGCCCCTAAACACACAGGGACCCCTCCTTGCTCCCCAGCAGTCCCTGGCCCCGCCGTCCCCTGCTGGTGTTTCCCAGAGCTGGGTGTCCACCGAGGGTCCCCGTTTTCTCCAGCTGGGGGTCTCATTTTGTCTCTGTGACTGCTTTCCCCTCGCCCCCCTTTGGCGTGGGGACAGCGTTTGCAGTGCCCGTGGGTGGGTCAGGGCTGGAGCCGCCCAGCTTGGCTCACACTTACAGTCCTTCCTGCTGCCCCCGCCCCGGCCCCAAGGGCAGGGGCTGTGGCTCCGACGTGGGGTCTGGTGGGCCCAGTCGAGGTGAACGGGCTCTCGGGTGGTTGCAGCTGGGAGCCTGGGCACAGCAGGACCCGCTGCCCCCAGGACGGGCCCTCGGCCACCCACGGTCCCCTGGGGCTTTTTCCCACATGGTGAGCTCTGAGTGGAGTCTGAGAATCTGCCAAGTGGTGGTGGCGGCCCAGGGGCCAGAGCTCCTGGGAGTGGGGGAGTCGTGGGGACTCCTGGAGAGAAGGCCTAGGGGGCCCTTCAGATCAGACCCTTTTGTGAGCCAGGCGGGCGCCCCTGGATGAGCCACTGACAATCATTTCCGGACACGTTAAATGAGGATGGAAATAACACCCCCCTTGCTGGGTTATTGCGAGGAATACGGGGGAAGCGCGTTTCAATTATTTTCTTTCTGCTTGGTGGGAACCGCGCCACGGCCACTGGTGGAACCTAATCTTGGGGCATATTTCTGATCACCATGGACATCTGCGCTGAGGGCGGCCGGAGAGCTCGGGATGGAGAACTCCGGCTGGGAAGAGCAGTGGCCTCACACGACTCCCTAAAAGGAAGTCCGGGCTGGTGACGAAGGCCTGCTCCGCGGAGTTGCCAAATGAACTCCTGTGGGGATCGTCGTCTTAAAAGTTAGAGTGAGGAGAATAAAATGCATTTCCTGCTCGGCCTGCTGGGCACAGTCTCCTCGCTCCGATGATTCAGGGGCAGCTCGGGGTGTTGTGGGGCCACCGTGTGCAGCGCAGACCTCATCTCCCTTCGATGGGGAGCCGCAGGGAGGCGGGAGGCGGGGTCCCTGGGTGGAGCTGATGGACCAGGAGGGTGGGCGAGGGTGGGGTGGGACGCCCAAGCGGCCGGGGCCTCGGGGCACCCAGGACGGCTGCACATCCCTCAGTCAGGGGCATGAGCTGCCCGGCCCCAAGGCTGGGAATCCAGCCCACCCCAGTGCTTCTTGGGACCTGAGTGAGCCCTCCCTTCTCTGATATGGCACCCCCACCCAACACTTGGAGCACCCCACCCGTGACTTCTCAGCCTGCAGGTGCCGTAGAAACGAGTGCTCATGCTGCCCAGGGACAGGCCTGTGAGACCAGCTCTGTGGGCGCACGAGGGGCCCTGCTCCACACTGCCCATCTGAGGGACCCCCCCGCCACGGGCTGCTTAGCGAGTTCCTGCTTCCAGACCAAAGCTGGATTCAGGAGGTCAGAGTCGGGGGGTGTTGACACTGGGGAGGGCCCTGAGGGCGCAGCGCGCCCTGGCATTTTACTGATGATGCAGATGAGGGCCACCGTTCACCTAGCAAACATCTGCCTTTTGTGCCAGGCCGTGGGATGAGCACTGGAGATGCAAGAGGGAGTTAGAAATGGTCCCAAGCCCAGGCTGCTTCAGCTGGGTCTTGAGGGATGAATAGGAGTTTGCTGGGGGAGGGGTTGCAGAGGGATGGAGGTGAAAGGGTCCGAGTGTCAGTGATTGGAGGGGGTCTGCGGGAAGGTGGCAGGTGAGAGACAGACTGGCCAGGCTGTGGAGGGTCTGTCTGTCCCTTGAGGAGAAGGGAGGCCACTGTTAGCATGGAGGTAGCAGTGACAGAAGGTGAGTCCCAGGAAGCTGAGCTCAGCATGAGCCACGGAGTGGGGGTTTGCAGTGTTTTGGGAAGGTCACCCTTTCTGCATCAGGTAGGGGTTCTGGGGCAAGAGGGGGTTGAGCGGGGCTGGGGGTGTGGATGAGCCACAGCTAATGTATTTGGGAGCAGCCTTGTGTGGGCTGACCCCAAGGACTTCCAGCTGCTCAGAGCAAAGCCCTCGCTGTCTGGCCCAGGGAGGACCAGAGCTGGGGCTCCCCCCGCCCCAGCTCAGTTCCCCTGGCCCAGAGCCGAGCAGTGTACAGGGCCGAGCTGTAGGGAGGCGCTTGGTAAATGGTGATGATTGAACAGAGAGCCCCGGCTCCAGCTTCCGGAAGCCTGGGGGCTGCATGGCTGGCCGGACGTTCCCAGGGACCGAGAGTACCGAGAGGTGAGGCCCTTGCCCCCCCAAGGTAGAGTCCCCCGTTCCCAAGGCCGTCCCGGGCCTGTGTCCTCCCGGGCGACTCCGCCTGGCAGAGGGCTCTGTCCTCTCGGGGAGCTTGGGCTTGAGACGCCCTGGGCCGAGGCTGTCACCCCGAGAGCCCCCGAGAGAGGGAGCAGGGGGTGTGAGGCGTGCGGGCGGCCCCGCTGTCCTCCACCCACTAGCTGCTCGCCCCCCCACAGCCGTCCCCACCACTGCTGCTGTAACACTCCGCTCGGGTGCTCGGTGGGCTCACTCGTCCGTGCCCCCGGTCACCCACTTGGGAGGCCCGTGTCCCACCTGTCAGCTTAGCTCTGCCCTGGGGCCCAAGAGATGGGATTTTTGCTCTGAAGATGTTCGAGGTCTTATTGGGACAAGAGGCCTGCACGTGGGGAAGAGTTTCCAGAACGTTCTTGGCACACTCAGCAGAGGTGTGCCTGCAGGAGAAGGAACTGGAGGCTGCACGACGGATGGGCTGACCAAGCGGCTCTCGGGGCAAATCAGGGCGTCGTCTTCCCGCCTGCCCCAAGAGGGGAGAGGCAGAAACTGTACCCCAAACAAGCAACAAACAAACAAACAAAAACCACAATCAGAGTGGACGTTCCGGGAAGATGAGAACTGTGCAGGCTGCGGATTTACTTTACAATTCAGTGCCATTTTAAGTTTCACATTGCCTGTGGAGAGCCCCTATGTTCAGGGCCTCTGAGATCCTTGTAAGAACGAAAACAAAAGGGAAGTAGGACAATAACAGGAGGGTTCAGTAAGTGCCCCACCTACAGCGCCCCACGTACCTCCACTCTTCTCATGAGCGATACCATTGCCAAGTGTGTCCAGCCGTTCCGTCCCCCCCAGGGGACATTGGGTGATGTCTGGAGACGTTTTCAGTTGTCACAACTGGGGAGGGGGTGCTATTGGCGTCTTTTGTGCGAAGGCCAGGGACACTCCTACACATCCTTCAACGCACACCCTGCTGTGCCCCCAACCACAAAGAAGAATTCTCCAGCTCAAATGCCGGTGGTGCCAAGGCTGAGCAACCCCCTCCAGACACGACGAGTATCCTGAATTCAGTACATCGCATTCTAGTCTTTTCCACACCCACATACCCACACACAGGAAGGATACTTAGTATTATGTTATTCTGAGTTTTCTAAAACTTTGTACGCATGCTCAGTGAGTTTTGCAGCTTGCTCTCTTCCTTTGGCCTGAGGTTTCTAGAACTCTCCGTGGGGCTGCACCTGTGTCCAGTTTGTTTGTTTTAGCATCTGGGGGGTAGCTCAGGAGAAGGCTCCTCCTCTCCTGACAGACACCTGGGTGGTGGGTGACTGTTCCCAGCCCTTTTCTTGCAAGCAGTGTTGGCAGGAGTGTCTTCCCATGTGCTGCCCGGGCCCCTGTGGGTGTCTTCAGAGGGCAGATGTCGGGGTGGGGCTGTGAGAGGCGGGGGGCACACGGGCCAAGTTTCCCTGATGACTCTCTCGCCCTCCTTGGCCCTCGGAGCTGGTGTCAGTGACACCAGGGTGAGAAGGTGACCCGAATGTTGTCTTAATTTGCTGTCACCTGACGACTTGTGCAGCTGAGCCCCTCTTCACACACATTCAGCCACTTGGGTTCTGTGGGGGCCTCCAGAACCCTCATCCGAACACTGGTCCCGGATCCGGTCCCGAGTCCCCTCTCGCCCCTGCCGAGTCCCCGTTTGGCGTCTGCACACGGTTCCCCGCCGCTGCCAGCCCGCCACCCTCCCTGCGGGGCGACACGGCTGACTGAGCCTCCGCTTCTCATCTCCAGCTCGATGAGTCTACACTGCAGTAGCCTCTGCTGGCCTCGGGGTGCCCGGTCCTCCCAGCTTGTCCCAGGGGTAACTTTGTTCCCGAGCTCTGGGGGCTCAGCGCTGCTCAGGACCCTGGGCTGGGACAGGCTGCCCGCTGACCTGGCTCTGTCCCCACAGGCTGACCCCTGCGTGATGACCCGGCTGCTGGGCTACGTGGACCCCTGGGAGCCCAGCTTTGTGGCTGCCGTCCTCACCATCGCCTTCAACCCACTCTTCTGGAACGCGGTGAGTGCCTTCCGAGCCCGTTCACACCCGGGGCCACCCGGGAAAGCTCGGGCGTTGGGGCCTCCTGGTCGCTGGTGTGGCCCTGGGCTCATGGCCCGGTGGTCAGGGACCTGAGGAGGGTCTGCAGCCTGCTCCTGCTCCCAGCCACCTGCCAGCCGTGCGCCGCTGCTGACCCTCATGACCTCCTTGCACTGGTAATGCACCCCCCAAGTGGCAGGGTCTCCTGCTGCAGTACCTGATGGAGCCGTGGTTCCCCAGCCCCCACAGATGTGTGGCTCTGACATTTTTTCTTCCCTAAGTGAGGCTCCCTGCCCCCTGCTGCTCCGAGGTACACGGGGAAGCACCTGCCAGTCGGGGAATCGGGGCAGCCAGGATGTTCCTAGACAGGGGCTGGTAGTGGTGGGGGGTGGTTCCAGCCCCCCACAGCTGGAGGCTCCTAGACCCCCCCCACTGAGCATGTGGGGCTCTGGGCCACGCCCTGTGGCCGTCTCAGGGGGCTGGGACGGGGCGGAAGGTCACATTCCTCCGGAGCTGCTCCCCGAGACTCCTGCCCCACTGAGGGAGCTGGGCTGGGGGTCTCCAGGGCTGAGCCCCCTGGGGTCCAGTTGGCCAATACAGAGCTGGCAATTGTCTGCCATCGTTGCAGAGGCCAGCGGAGGCCAGCGCCGGCAGCATGCCGTTCCAGACTGTCATCACTGACGGGGACCCCTTGATCCGAGGGGCAGAACAGGTCACATCTTCGTGGGTCAGTGTGTGAGGTCTTGGCTCCGGCGGGGACATGGGAGGGGGTGACACCCACACCCGAGAGGCCGTGCTCCGAACGAGCTGTCCCTCCTGTCCGGAACATGCCGGGCCCCGGAGGGCAAGGCAGCTGTGGGCTCCCTTCCAGAGCTCTGCGAGGTGGATGCTGGGGGACAGAGGCCAGGGCCCGCCATTGAGACGTGGGTGTGATGCTCAGGCTCGCAGACCCGGGTTTGGGGTGTTTGGATCGACCTCTCCGAGGCTGTTCTTCAGACCCCCTGTGGCCCCTCATCACACTCCCCAGGAGCCTTGGCCCCCTGAGCGCATGGCTCCGGCCTCTCGTGGCCTGTCTGTCTGCACCGAGCTGGCCGGACCCCTCCCCTGGCCCCTGGACAAGAGCTGGTGTCACCCCTCGGGTTGGGTTTCTCTCCCCCCTTGCCTGCTTTGCATCCTCCCCCATCACCCCCACCTGTACCCCTTCCACTCCCTTTCCACCTTCTCACACATCTCAGCAAGGGTTCAAAAGGGGGGTGGGCTGCAAGATGCCCCCCAAAAGATGTCCACTTCCCAGCCTGTGAGTGTGAACTTATATGACAAGAAAGGGTCCCTGCAGACATGAATAAATTAAGGACCCCAAGACAGATTGGGGTGACTTAGCCACCAACCAGGGGATGCCTGGAAGAGGCCGGGGCCCAGGCTCCCCCTGCCAGGCGTGCGGTCATTTGTCACAGCAGCTGTGGGAAACCAGGATGGGCTACC
>PVKY010006032.1:0-16535 GCA_004027775.1 Bradypus variegatus
ATGCGGCTGCCTTTAATCCACCACAATCCAGTGTTCATCTGCTAGGAATTCCAGGAGAAAATGGGGATGAAACAATATTTGAAGAGATAATGTCTGCAAACTTCCCAGAATTAATGATTTGAACCCTCAGATTTAAAAGTCACAAGTCCTGACCCAGAGGAATGAAAACGAAACTGCAGAGCTCCAAAGACAACGGGAAAGTCTCAGAAGCAAAGAGGAAAGGCATGTTCCTTACAAAACTGATAATTAGATTCAGCATCTCTCTCATGAGCCAAACGTGAACCCTGAAGTGAGCTGAATCTTCACAGTGCCGGGCGAAATAACCGCCAGCCTGGACTTCAGATCTGACCAAGTCACCATGCAAAGGTGAGGGCCGACTAAAGGGCACTTACGAAGGCTGAGAAAGTTTACCCAACAGAGCCTTTCGGGAAGGAAAGCTCTAAATGGTAGATTCTGAGAGAAAATTAATTGGCCCCAGAAGAAAAAGGAGTAAGATGCAAGGGTAAAGGTAAACAAGGAAAATGGCAAACCAGCACTGGCTATAAAACCGGATAATGATAGCTAACCAGGAAGGGGCTCTGGAATGAGCTGAACTGAAAAGCCAGACAATGCCGTGGAAGTCGGGGGACAGGCAGTGAGCACAGACAGGGGCCCCTCAGTCAGGAGAGGAGGGAAGCAGCAGCTACCCTTCACAGCCTTGGGTCAAGTTCGCATTTTTAAAGGTCAAGGCATCCTCTAAAAAGGAAAGCTGCAATAACTCAGACCACGGAGGAGGGAAGGGAATAAAGAAAAATCATTCAACAGAAGACAGGAGAGGAGGGGAGGGAGTAAACAGAAGTTCAAGATAAGGCACAAAGAAGACAGTTACGTAAATGGAAGGGTATCAGTCATCATAGTGAATATAAATAAACAGTTCATACCAGTTAAAAGACAGATTAGATTAAAATAAACAAGTGACTCAAAAGACTTGGAAATAACAGTATGCAAGGTGATACAGAAAATGCTAACGAAAAGAAAAGTAAAACAATACCAGGCAAAACTGATATGAAGTTGGTAAATGTTATTAGGAAGAAAGAGGGCCAATTGATAATGAAAAAAGGCACAACTTGCTAAGTAGAAATGAAAATCCTGAATCTTTGTGGAACTAACAGCATCACCTCAGATTATACAAAACAAATGTGATAGGCTCAACACACCTCTCTTTCAAGGAAACAAAAATTTAGAACAACACAACAAGAAAGAACATATTCTTCTCAAGCTAGCCTGGATTACCTCTGAAAGCTGGACAGACTGCAGCCCACAAAGCCAACCTCAATCAATACTCCACCATAGTTATTATAGAGATCATATTTTCTGAACACAAAGCTCAGGGAAAATTAGAAATCAGTAACAAAAAGATTTTAAAAGCTATCCCCATATTTGAACACATTTTCAAATAATTCGTAGGTCAAAGAAATCATCTTAATTAAAATTAGAAAATTCTTAGACACAACCAATAATGAAAAGCAACATATCAAATGTGGACTGTGGAAAAGCAAGAAAATGTAGAACCTTATGCATATATTAAAAATTTTTAAGAAATTGAAAATTGGTGAGCTAAGCATCCAATTTAAGATGCTTGAAAAATATAGCAGAGGAAATGCAGAAATGGTGGTAGAGAGGAAGGGGAAGCAGGGGGTCTAACCAAGGAATCTATCACTCAAGTAGGTTGGGTCAGCCACCCCACCCACCCCAGCCCACTCCCCGCAGCAACTCCAAAGACAAAGCCGAGTGGGCCTCCAGGCGGGGGCTTATTCAGAGTGTGACCCCTGGAGCAGGCTGGGAGGGGAGGCCTGGGCTCTGAGCGGAGGTCACTGTGGGGGGCACTGGGAGCTGCCTGCACCAGGGCTGTCTCCTCCCTCCAGGGCACCTCGGGTGGCACATGGGTGAGGGACAGGATTCCTTCTGGGGGACCCCTGCCTGCCTGGTCTGCACGAGCCCCTTGAGACTCTCCCTCGTGCTCCCCACTCCTGGCCTCCCAGCCCCCTGCTCTGGGAGTGCCTCAGTTTCCTCAGCTCTGCAACGGGGGTGACAGTAACACGGCCCTCCTCCCAGTGCTGCTGAAAGGGTCCCATGAGTTGTTTCATGCACAGAGCCGAGGACAGTGCTACCCACTGGACTCCTGCATTCCTGTCAGCAGAAGCTACAGCTTCCAGAAACTGGCCAGATGGTGGAGTGGCACCTTCAAAATTCTGGTAAAATTACTTCCTGCAGAGAATTTCATACCAAGACAGAAACTATAAACTACCTAGTTTCCCCACAGTAGGAGAATGATAAATATTGTCATATTCACCCAGCAAGTAAAATGAATGAACACGTTCTACATATAACAACAGACCTGCAATCACAAAACAAATACATTAGGAGAACAGCAAACCATTATATTTTGTTCCCATAATGCAAGGATGGTTCAATACACACAAAGGTTATTGCATTTAGCATATTAACTGGTCTTCACAGGAAAACCACATAACCATCTGAGCAAAGGCCCAAGAGGCATTTAATAAAATTTGATAGCCTTTCCTGGATTTCAAAACAACCCTTAGTAAAACAGGATTTGACTGCAGATTTTAGGGAAAAAAAATGACAAACAGTAGACACAACCTCCTAAAAGGCAGCTCATGGCTGAGGAGTTGCTTGGTTGAAAGAAGGGTCTCAGGAGTAACTGTTGGGTGAGATGCTCCCAGGGCCCGCTCAGGCTCCTAACAGGCAATCTGGCTCCTTGACATGCTAAAAGTGTTCTAAACATTATCAAGAGTTTCAGCCAAGTCCAACCAGGTAAAACACTCAGCACTTTCGTCCATACTTCAAGAACCGTAAGTGCAGGTTCTCACTTGCTCCATTCCTATATTTAGGGCTGATTTTGCAGCTATCTCTAGAAATGAAGAATAGAAACATGGAAATAAGTCTGATTTTGCAGATAGTAGCAATGAACTCTAACGCCATCCCTCACTTTGCCCTCACCTGTCCGCACATGGATTTCAGACTTATGCTTCAAGTTTGAGGAGAGGTATCCAGACATGCTTTGGAATCACGCACAAGCCTCTGACAGCTTCCTGCGTCCAGCCCTCTCCCCTGCCCTGTGAAGCTGATTGCGAGTGAGGGGCGGAAAGGCGAGAGGATTTGGGGGTATCAGGCATGTCTGGAGAGAACAGAGTAAGGAGGGCCCTAGCTAAGGCCGAGCTACCCTAGGCCACTTCCAGGTGTTCAAGGCCCTGGAGGTCCAGGGTTGGGAGATGGGCTCCTTGGAGGTGGGAGGAGGAGCCTGCACTTGGAGCACAGACAGACCCGAAGTCTCCGCTCTCCACTCCCAAGTCAACCGCCTCTGGTACCTCAACTTCCTCCTCTAAGATGGGGGTAAATTACCAGTCTCAAGAGAAAAGGAAAATGTGAGATGCGGAAGTGTGTACAGTGCGGTGCCGCTTGTCTGTTTTAGGAAAAGGATGTGCTCATCAAGTTTCTCCGGAGAACCCCTGGCGGGTGACAGTGGTGCCTCTGGGGGCAACTGGGCCTCGGGGGAGGGAGACCCCCATTTTACTGCATGTTCCTGTGACCTTTCAAGGTCAAACGCTAGGTGCACATTGTAACTATTCTAAATGAGTAATTGATTACATAAAAACACCCGTTTCACAAGGTGATGTGCACGTGGGTCCCCCTTGCGAACAGGCACGAATCACCCACCTAAGGGAGGTACCTTACTGCAAACCCCACTGTTCCGTGCACGGGGACTCACATGCTCAAGAATGAGTGTGGTGTGTATGTGTCTGAATGTATGAGTGTGTATGAGTGTGTGAGAGCAGGTGTGGGTGTGTCAGGGTTTATGTGTGAGTCTGTCCGTGTGTGGGTATGTGTCTGTGTCCAAATCTAAGAGTGTGTGAGTGCATGAGTGTGCATGACTGTGTGTTCACAAGTGTGTGACACTGTGTCAGTCTGTGTATATGTGTGTATATGTCTGAATATGAGTGTGAGTGTGCACGAGTGTGTGTTAGAGTGTATGCGTGTGAGCCAGTGAGAAAGTGTTGCATGTGGATGTGTGGTCTGAGTGTGTGTGGGTGTGTGTGCATGTAAATCCCACACCTTTTTAGGTAAATGGGAATCAGGTACCCGATCGTGTTTCCCATCATCTTGAGATTGCTCTACCACTTTCAAACCTTCAGTCTGGAAAAGTTATGAAGTGAGAAGCACTTAGGTCTATACGTGAATCTATGATAGTTTATTTAATTTTTAACAGGTACAAAAAAAAAAGTTAAGCATTAAACAAGCAACTCCAACCTTTCCATCTCCCAACATGGAGATACTAGGGAAGGCCTCTCATCTGAGCTACAAGTTCTAAAAATTGGCAGGAAACGTTGAGTGCCCCTGGAACAGCCCATCCTTTTCATGCATCTGGAAGCAGCCACCTGTGCCGACTTCCCCACCCGAGAACCATCGCCTGCTCGAGGTCTGCCGGTCATTCACACCCAGCCCAAGATCGGTTCTGCCAACTCATCTCCAAAACCTAAGACTCTTAGTCCACCTGTTTTTCCAGGGCCTGAAGAAGGAAGAAAGACCTGAGCATGAGGTGGAAAGCAAGCTTCTCTTGAAAAGAATACTGGCTGGCCTGGAGTAACAGAACAGTTTGGAGCAGCCCTGACTTAAACCGCTCTGGGCTCCATATTCCCTAGAGGCAGGCACATGGCCTCACTGTGGATCTAAAAATGCGCTGCGCAGAGATAGTCCAAAGACAAGTGCCCTGCACTCCATCAGGTATTTATATTGTTCTTCTGAATGCATGTTTTATTCACCACAAAATATAAAAAGTATTTATTTTTTTCTAAAAAGATACTGTAAATTATTCAAAGTCCAGTACATCTCACCATTTCTTTCCACAGGTTTCTTGGATCACTAGAAGTTTTTAAAATGCAGCTCTGAGGTCCCAGAAAAGCACAGTTCAGCAAAATCAAGTATCCACACTAGAGACTTAATTGTTCCAAGGCCAGTTATGGAAAATAATGGATTCCATAAGCAAAATCAAAGGTGGGCATTCGGGGATTAACAAGTCACATGGTTATGATCAGAAAATAGCACACGAGTTAAATATCCTTTCCTCTGTGCCCCAGAGAAGAGGACAAATTAAGGTTTGGAGACATTTTTTGGTCTAAAGCCACAGCATGGCACTAGGGTTGTTATTAAGTCAGAACCATTCTCATTAAGGAAATCCTCAGTGAGTAAGACACTTGCACTCAGAGCCCTTGTCTTCCAGAGGCCGGCTCTTCCATTCCACTCCATGCAGACCTGCTGACGGTGCCCCCCGAGCCACTGATGGAGACCCCGTGGAGGATTTCATGGTTCTTTAGGAGAACACTTCCTTACAGTCTTACAGGCATCAACGTGCTCGGAAGGCGCCCACACCACATGCACAGATTGTGCACCATTCCAGCCCCTTACGCTACAAAGTGGGTTCTTATTCTAGCAGAGTCTACGTCATGCCCAGGTGGTGATTTCCATTTTAAGTTATGAGACAACCATATGCTTACCCATCATAATTAACTTTCCCTGGGAAAATGTTCCTTTAACTGCATTTTGTGCCTTTGAGGGAAGCCCGTTTTCTGCCTGTGTTCTGCCCTGATTCGAATGGGTCGCTTGTCCAGATTCGGGGAACAGTGCACCCCAGTTCCTGCACGTTGGTGGTGGGCCTTGCACATTTGACCAGCCTGTGCTGTAGAACCTATTTTATCCCCCATTAGCTCTATGAAGACTCTTCAGTGTTATTTAACATCTTATGCATAGCTCATTAAAATATACATTTACTGAGATTTATTCTATAAATAAATTAAAGAGCCCAGATGATCGGCACTGTGCTTTGAGTTTCTCTGAAGACTCGAATTCTCATGAACATTGACCCACTGGCAGCAAATTAGCTCCACTCTTCCCTCACACGGACATTTTCATTGGTTTCTTTGTTACAGTTTTCCTTCCACCGCCAGTCAAGTTCCCAACATGCGAATGAAGTAAAGCTTTGAAGCTGTTGCCCAGACCATGCAGCCCCCATGCTTCAGGCTGCATTTTTGGGGTTAGGCATGCAAAGCCAGGATTTTCTTCCCTGCCTCACCCAGCAACAGCCTAACTAGCCTTCTGTTCCAGCTGTGAAAACCCAGCCAGTAGGAGGTGAAATGATTTTCCCATAATCCCAAAGCAAGTTATTAGCCTCTGCAGTCTCAGAAATTGGTAGGTTCTCTGCAGGTGCCATCAGACATGATCCCACACAGCCACCACGTGGACAGATTTCATTCTACTCCCCATCCGGAGAGCAACTGCACACAGCTGCAGTGACGGACCAGCTTTCACCTTAGAATTCTTGATTTCATTCTAATTCTTTTAACTCTGTTCCCGGCAATGGTTTAAGTAAATGTAATAATATCACTACTATTATTAGGGCTTGCATTTTCAATGAAAACACCTTAAGGATTAAAAGAGTTTACCTGGAATTTTTTAAGTAGATACAAATTAAAGGAATTTGCCAGTGATGTAGGGATACTGATGTAGGAATAAGTCAGTGTCTATAAAAAAGTACTTGGAGATTCAATTAAAGGCAAAGGCAGCTAGAGAATTAGAATTTAATGCAAAAGATTGCAGACTCTAAAATTACAGATGAAGAATGAGTTGCCATTTTAAGAACACATCGTTTTGTAGTCAGTCCTTGCATTTAAGCAGAGTTGAACAGACATTTATCAAGGTAGGTGAGGAAAATCACTCCGGAGTGAAAGAAAACAGCATGTAACAGACACCTGAGAGAGAAGATCCCTCCTGCCTTTTTCTCATCAGCTAATTTTTAATAAAGTACATTTTCAAAATATATTTTAATATTTCAGTACAGAAATTGGAATAGTGTGACTTATTTTGAGCCCCACACATATTACAAACAGCTCTCCCCTTTGTTTTTTTCCCAAGAATGACCAATTATCCTAATTTAGCTGGTTTTTACATGCCCTGTGTTTAAGACATTTGAATGTTCCATTTTTTCTTTTCCCTTTTCCATAGTCCTCTTCACTGAAGGAGATGCATGAGAACACATTGCTTCTGTTTTGGAAGGCAAGCTCCTGAGTACACGGGGGCTGCCTGGCTTCTTGCCGCTCGGTCCTTGGACCCTGGGCCACCCTGTTACCTGCACAGGTGGCCCAGAAACCTTTGCAGAATGAATGAAAGACGACATGCGGAGACAAATGTAAAACATTAAGACTTGACTTGCAAAACACGTCTTACAACATTATGTCTTATCAGTATGTTGTAAATCAATTTCATACTGTCTTGACATTTACAAAACAATAGTCAAGTGACTGAATTTGCAAATGGAAGATCCCTGGAGGACAGAGAGTGGCAAATCCACAGAGCACAATATCTGCTTCTGAGGCCGCTGGCGTTTGGACGAATATGTCACTGTTTACTGGGGAAGGGGGACGGTTCTGTCTTAGAAGCGGTGGCCCTAAGGAACAGGGAAACTCGGAGTGTAGGATAGTGGCTTGCTGGTGACAATGACCAGCTTCAGGAGTGGCTGGTGTGGACACCTGCACCCCGCAGGGGCCCGCCGGGGAAAGCAGGGGGTACACCCCACGGGCGACAGTGGCCGTCACAGCAGCCCTGGCTTCACTGCCATATTCTAGACCCGACGTGAGTCACGTTGGGACCAACTAGAGGATGTTCTTGGCGGGAGTGTGCCGCACCTTGGGTGTTTGGTGCTGGAAAGAAGACGGAAAACCAGAAACACAAAGGCGTTTCCCCCGAGGCTCTGTCCTCGTCCTTTTCCCTGTCCGGACATTCTCAGAGGGCATGCACTGGCCCGCTGGTCCCACCTGGGACCCCTCCTAACTCGGACCCCAGCCTGGTCCCCTTTGGGAAGAGAAGCCTCCCCTTCTGGAAACAGCCGGAGCCGCCTCCTCGGCTTCCCACCGGTTTCTCATATTCAAAGTAGGTTGAGCGGCTCCTGCCCCCCAAGCAGGTCTTCCTCAGGGCCCCCCACTTCACACTGAGCCCCTGCCATGGCTCAGGTCACCTCCAAGCTCTCCTGCCCTCTTCCCGCCTCCGTCAGCAGCCCCTCTCCCCGGGCAGCCCGCTGCCCAGTCGCCCCGGCCGAGCCCGCGCAGGCCACGCAACTGCTGCTCCAAATCCTTCACCCCGAGGACACCCAGCTGCCCCCAGCCCGGCCTCCGGGGGTGGCGGCTCCCCTGCCGCGCGGCCTCGGGTACCTCACGGCACCTGTCTGCACCTGGGGCCGGGAGGAAGTCGGCCTTCCCGCTCCTCCCCGGGCCGGCCGCTCCGAGCAGCTCCAGGCGGGCCCCAGCGAGTGCGGCCACCGCTCCGGACACCCAGCAGACGCGCCCCCGCCCGTCCCGCTCTCCGCCCCGACGGCTCCTGAACCTGTGCTCAGGTTGTCCCCTCCGGCTCAGAGGAACTTTTCCCCCTGAAGTCTCCTCGTTTCTCAGAATTGACCTCAACACCAGCTTTTCCTTCAAAACTTTCACCGGAAAGATTTGTCTTCTTCTGAATTCAAGATAATATAACTCCCCTTGCTACTTTATGGTGATAAATGCAATCCTGTACATTTTAGTATTTTTAAATCTCTCTGTGAGATGTGATTTGGTACATGGCCATAACGCTCTTAAACCTACCCTCCTTTTGCAGCCACACTCCAGTTTTCATTATGATTTTTTTCATTTATTTGTAAGTGAAGTTGGACTTGAAATTGTTTTTAATGGCAAAATCAGAAACAAAAACACACCTTTAGGAGGAAATGGAGCTTTCCAAAAACATACTATTTTAGGATTTAGGAATATTTTTTAAATAAAAGATTTTAACTATTTTTGAGGCATAAATGTATAAAGCATTGCTGAGGAATCTGATAAAAATGATGCCATTATTGTACCATTTAATATTGTCTCACAATATTGTTAATATTGTCTCACAGGTGGATGGCTTTTTCCCCTTCCATTTCCCTCTTTCTGCTGTATTTGGAGACTCGCAGAATTTTAAAGGGTGGCCTCTCAGGAGACAAGTCACACCTGGGGAATTAGTCCAGGTGCAGCCGATGAGCTGTGGCCTGACGCTCCCCTGCGTGGCCCAGTGGCCTGGTGGCCCCACCACTGATGCCTGGTGCTGCTTCTCAGATGCCGACCCTCCGGTTCCAGGAGGGAAGTGGCCACATGGCGGGCACGTGGCCGCGGGTGTTTCTAAATCCAGTGATTCCGGAGACGCTGGGAACCAGGGGGAGGCGGCCCGTCTCCTCCCCACACCCCAGCTCCAGCCCTCTGTGCTGGGCGCCCTGTCCCCAGGGCAGGCTCAGCTGACCACCAGCCTGTCCATCCAGGAGGGGGCAGGGGGTTCACTCCCACCGACCCCCCGCCCTCCTGCCCAGGGCTCCCTCTGCCCCAGCCCCACTCCTCCAATCTGAGGCCTTTGAGTGTCCTTGTATCTGTATCTACTGTATTAAAAGTTCATTCTTTGTGTGTGCAGTTTAAAGGTGCTGCCTGAGCAGTCCCAGGCACTGGTGTCCCCCTGCTCCTGCCCCCCACACACACACTGTGGCTGTGGGGTCTGTCGTGTGGCTGTGGGCTCCCAAGTGCTGAACCGGCTGCGTCCGTACTCCACAGTGGATGGACAGACGTCACGGCCTCATGTCGGACCCCAGCTCACCTTCGAGTCCTGGATAGTGCTGGGAAAAGCCAAGGAAGGGAAGGACTCAACGCTGGTATACGTGTGCTGCATTTGACCCCGCCTTGCCCCCAGGATGGCTGCGGGTCCCTCCTCCCACCCCTGTGCCCCCCCTGACCTCCAGCCCTGCCCAAGGGGCACCGTGACCCCATGACCCCTCCCTGTCACCTGCCAGCAGTGTGTTTCTAGAGATCAAGAGCAGATCACTTACAAAGGAATGAGAATCACACTTTCAAAAACGAAGCTAGATACAGGAAAACAATGGAGCAATATTTTTAAAGTATTGAAGTGAAACAAACTTCAACCAGAATTTTATTCCCAGCCACGTGCATAAACACGAGGGTATAAATAGATACAGCAGTCAGGGACTGTCGGAGCAGCCTCACTCCGGCAGCTGGGGCTGTGTTGACTTGGACTGAGCACAAGGGCCCCTCAGATGTCACAGCCTTTGGGTGTCACTAGAGCCCAACACCCAAAAGAGAGCTCGTGGACAGGGCGAGGCAGTGGGTGTCAGTAGCGGAGCAAACGTGACAATCCGGCACGGGAAACTTGATGGGTCTGAGTTTGTGCTCCAACCATTTCCACAGAAAAAGTATAGACATCGAGTCTTTTAAATAGGAATTAGAAAATCCCGAATCCAAGCTGCAGAAGAGCCATTCTGAAGAGCGAACTTTGGGGTGATACCAGCAGAGGCTATGATTGTCAGGCATGAAGATGGATGTATGCAGAAATGACGCTTCCACGCTGCCTCCAGCACCCGCGTCCACACGTCATCGTCCGCCGCGCCGTCTATGGTAGAGACGGCGCTGTCCGTTGGTTAATTAGCTGTGAGCGCTCGCAGGTAGGATTCACGGCTTCCTGACCGGCAGCTGCGCTGAGGCCGAGTGCAGCCAGGATGACGAATGGCCCATCCGCCGCACGTGAATCATGAGCCGCTTCTCCAAACTGGGCAGAGGGCTTTACGGGTGCTGTGGGGAACTTGCCCAACAAGCCTCCTCCTTCCTTCTGCTCCCTGATCCATGGCACTTTGGCCATCATGGGAGGACCAGATCACAGGAGGCAGAATGGAGGGGCCCGGCTGAGGCGAGAGGGGAGCTGGCAGGAGACTCAGTCACCACGTCCCCTGAGGCAAGGAGGACCATGTGTTTCCACGTAATCTATGTGTACAGATTTCAGGTGGGTCAGAAACAAAACCCTTGCCCTAGGTTAGACTGTGGTGCCAGACACAGAAAGAACGGATGCCGCAGCACTGCTGAAATTCAGAACAGCACATAGAGAAAACAAATTTGAAACTGACAGTCGTCTCTAATCCTGACATGTCATACAGATTCCAACCCCAACTGTTCAAAAAGTTTAAGATGCATCCATGTGTTGTGCAGGAACCACGGGAGGTTGGAGCCCTGCTCTTGCTGCGTGTCCAGTTTGTCGACCCCCAGAAGTCCACAGTAACGTGGCTGCACTCGCCCATGGCCTTCGTGGCGGAACTAGCCTCACCTCACCCTCCCAGGCCTGTCCCTGGGTGGACGCCGCGGTTCATGGGGGGGCTTCCTGGGAGACCACCAGGTGTCCGTGGGGAGCTGGCGGGGGCTTCCTGGGAGACCACCAGGCTTCCGTGGGGAGCACCAGCCGTCAGTTCACAGCCTCAGGCTCTCGGACCCTCTCGCCCCAGGGTTCTCGCTCTGCTGCTTCTGCCCGGCCTGAGCTGCTCTCCCATGATCCTCACCTAATCCAAATCAAGTCCCTCCTTTGAAACTCCCACCTCAAGCCAAACCTCGAGTTCCCCACCAAGTCCCCTCACCGTTTCCCCTTGGGGCCCTTTCAGGCGCTGGGGGAGGTGTCTCCCTCCCCGAGGTCAGCAGATAACTCGGCTTTGTCTTATGCACAGGTGGTGTTGGCGACACTGGGGAGAGCGGACAGGAGATGTTGGACACGGCCAAGTACAGCAGAAAGCACCAGAGCTTAGAGAAGAGAGAGGTGTAAAAAGTTAGTGTCTACTTTAGTGAAGACTTATCTGGAAGAGATGCTGATGGAGAGAATTTTAAATTGTTGTAAATATTAAAGGCGGCTATCATCTCAATAAGCAGAACTGGAATAATAGCAAGAGCTCTCAAAATAAGCATTCTGAGTACAGGCACACCTTGGAGATACTGCAGGACAGTTCCTGCCACCACAATAAAGCAAATATCACAATAAAGAGAGTCACACGAATTTTTTTTGTTTCCCAGGGCATATAAAAGTTACATTTACTCTATCCTGTAGTCTATTAAGTGTGTAATAGCATTATGTCTAAAGAAACAATGTACAGACCTCAGTGAAAAAACACTTTATTGCTAAAAAGCGCTAACCGTCTCCCGAGCCTGCAGTGCGCCGTGATCTTTTTGCAGGCGGAGGATGTCGCCTCGATGTTGCTGGCTGCTGACTGACCAGGGTGGTGGCTGCTGAAGGTTCAGGCAGCTGTGGCAAGTTCTTAAAGTAAGACCACAGTGAAGTTTGCCACACTGGTTGACTCTTCCTTTCACGAAAGCTTCCTCTGCCACACGTGATGCTCTTTGGTAGCATTTTACCCGCAGAAGAACGTCTCCCAAAATTGGAGTCACTCCCTGCCACTACTTCGTCCACAAAGTTGATGTAATACCCTAAATCCTTCATTGTCATTTCAACAGTGTCCACAGCATCTCCACCAGGAGTAGATTCCATCTCCAGAAACCACTTCCTTTGCTCATCCTTGAGAAGCAACTCCTCGTCACTTGCAGTTTAGCATGAGATTGCAGCAATCCCATCCCGCCCGCAGGCTCCACTTCTGACTCAGGTTTTCTTGCCGTTCCCAGCACATCTGCAGTTTCTTCCCCCACTGAAGTCTTGAACCCCTAAAAGTCACCCATGAGGGTTGGAATCAACTTCGTCGAACTCCTGTTGATGTTTATGTTTTGATCCGCCCAAGAATCACTAATGTTCTTAATGGCGTCTACAATGCTGAATCCTTTCCAGAAGGTTTTCGATTTGCTTTGTCCAGATCGTCAGAGGACTCACTCTCTGTGGCAGCTGTGGAAGAAAAGTCTCTTCTTTTCACTTGAACATTTAGAGGCCGTGGTAGGGTTGTTATTGGCCTGATTTCATCACTGTGGCATCTCAGGGTCCAGGGAGGCCAGCGGAGAGGGACAGACGGGGATGGCCGGGCAGTGGAGCGGTCAACACCTGTTTGTTTTATGATGTTCACCGTCTCACATGGTGGCCCGCGGTGCCCCAGACAACGACGACAGCAACACCGAACACCACAGACCCCACAACAGATACAATAACAATGAAAAAGTCAGAAATAGTGTGAGAATTACCAAACTGTGACACAGACTCACAAAATGAGCACATACTGTGGGGAAAACGGCACCCACAGACTTGCTGGGTGCAGGATGCCACAAACCTTCAATATGTAAAAAAAAACACAGTATTCTGTGAAGGGAGACACAGCTAGATGATGTGTGCCTGTCTCGGCAAGTGCAGGAAGCTCAGGGGGCTGACCTGCACACCGGGAGGGTCTCCAGCGCCACACACTTAGGCGCCCCCAGGATAAATAGCCACTGCCTCCTCCCCAGGCCCCCACCCCATCCTGCCTCCTCCCTGGAAAGCAGAGAGGGGTCCTGGCCAGATCCTGGGGGCCATCCTGCAGGGAAGGACAGGGGGGACCCCAGGGATAGGACAGCTGCTAGCAGTGCACCCTCCTGGGACCCTGCTCCACGGCTGTGAGCTGTCGTGCAAGCCTGCAGCCCACCCTCGCCTCCCTGGAGCCCTGGGCCCCTGAGGGGTGAGCACTGGATGGAGGCGCAGCTTTCTTGGGGCTTCCCTCTGGGTGCCAGTGGGGCCAGGGTGAGGTCTCAAAGGGAGATGGGCCTGGGTCACCTGGAGCATCGGGACCAGGGGCAGGTGTGTGCACCCCATTCCCTCAGGGCACCCCTGGAAGGAAGAAGAAACCCTGCTGCTCCAGGAAGGCGGCCGTGGGAGTGGGGGAGCGGGATGGGGCCCAGCAGGGTTGAGGTGAGGCGGGCAGCAGGTTGCAGGGCACCCACACACTCGGGGATCAGAGGGTAGTGTTGGAAGCCTCATCTCCATCAATTAGAATCAGTGCCAGAAGCCATGGGGAGCCGAAGTCACCCACAGGGAGACCCAGGGCAGCAGCTCTGCTTCTGCCTCTGCTCAGGCTCCAAGACGCCTCCACAGGGCACTTTCCCTGCATCTGCCTTTAATTAGAATTTTGATGTTTGGTTCATGATGGGCAAGTTTGCATTAATTTTGATTTTTTAAAATACGATGTTGAATATCATTTAACTTGATTACCGAGTATCCTGGGGACCCCTTACATTTCGCAGGAGAGAGGCTGAAAGAGAGGAAGGCTGCCTGGGAGGGGCAGGGAGGGAAGCCGGGTGTGGTGGGCACCGGGTGCCAGGTGAGGCTGCGGGAGGGGTGGGCGCAGGGTGGGGGGTGGCTCCTGCCTCACAGGAACATCCAGGCCCTCACCCACGGGGCCGCGAGAAGACTTTGAAGAGGTTTAAGTAGGACGTGGCACCGACCATCTGTGCTTCAGAAAACCAAAGTTTGGACATGGCACTAAATAGAGTATCACAGCAGGTAAGGTGGTGGCAGGGCTGGGGGCTGGCGGGGGGCAAAGGGGGAAGTAAAAGATTCTGGCATTCATGGTAGGACCATCAGTGGTGACGATAGGTTTGAGGAGTCGTGAGGTAGGGGCCGGGGTCCATCCACCCTCCCTGGTGGACTTGTGCGACCTGGGGGTGGACAGACCGATCCATGAGGGTGGCCCTAGCTGTGCACACATGAGAAGCTTCTCCCTGCTCCGTCTGTGCTGCGCAGCAGGCTCAGCGGAACGTCATACTCAGCAGGGGCTCCCCAGTGCCAGGCCGGCCGGGCAATGCCCATGTGGCTGGAAGAAGAGGGGCAGCGAGAAGTCGGGGGAACCACGTGGGACCATCCTGGGGGCCACACACTGCCCTTCTGCCCACACTCCAAATCCACTCAGAAGGCCACACCTCACTGCAGGAGACGCAGGGCAGAGGGGCCCGGGCCCGGCCCCTGGGGATGGGAGAGGGTCTGCTGGTGAGCTCGCATCCCCTCCGCACAGGCAGCAGGCTGGGAGTTTGGTTGGGAACACAGCTACTCCGGACACGACAGTCACTGTGGAGTGCTCCAGGGATGACGCTGTAGCGAACATGACGCGCTCGTTCTGGAACTACAAAGGACATATTTCACAAAAATTCCCAACTCCGTTCTGTAGGAAGAACGCGTAACTGAAACGATTTTGCATGCCAGGCATCAGATTCATTTTCTCTCTGAAAGGAATCAAATCCTTTGTAGACAAAGAATGTTACAAGAAAAACAGAAACGAATCACACAAGTTGATGGGTAGATCATATGAAAATGAATTATAAGTTGTCATTAATCATTTTGAGTAGAAAAAATAAGTGATGTAAGATTTCGGCAGTTGCCCATTACACGGTAACAGAATAAGGCAGATCTCAAAAATGTAGAAGCTCACATCTCAATTCATCCAGTTCGTGGTCCTTGCCTTGTTGTTTGTACGATATATATGCTTGAATTTCTTAGAGGCTTATCATGGGGGAAAGTTCCTAATTCTCACTATTTGTTATCAAGGACAGTGGATTGATTCATTCCGTGATGTTATGGACGTAGACAGAGAGGCATTCTCTCCTGTATTCCAAATACTGTCCAGTGACTGTCACTGTATTTCCAAGCTGTATAATGTTTATTATCTGACATGTTTAAGGAGAGGAAGGACACTGCCATTATAAAGGACACACAACCCTCAGGCAGTTTCATCAGACCCAGCGAGTGTGTCTTCAGCTCCACCGTGCTCCGGAGGCAGAAGGAGGCAACGGTTTTCTAATCTCAAATCCCTCTGCAAAACAGAGCAACTGGGACAAAACCCACGGACGGCATCCACGAGAGGGACATCACCCCTAAGTGGAGGGGCCCCTACGGAGGGGAGGGCGCCCCTGTGGCAAAGCTGTGGGGGCAGCAGCGAGAGGATGGGGGCCCCCGGACTGCCAAGCTGGGAGCTCCTGGGCCCATGGCCAGCCAGGACCCTCCCCTGGCATAGGGGAATCAGCAGCCCCTTGAGGGGAACCCACAAACTGGCCTTCTGGTCAACCCTCCGAGATCTCTGAGCAACGCCTTTACAAAGAGAAGGAGGTTTTGTCACCTTGAAGTGAACATTTGCAACCAAGATGCGGCAGCTCTTAACATTTGTGCAGCCAATGCCCATGACACCTTCCACAAGGCAGGGGCCCGGGACAGACCCCCCAGTGAGGAGGCTCCCTGGGTGCGGACGCAGCGAGCCGGGCCAGGAAGGCAGCGGAAGAGAAGGACCGGCCCGGGCTGGGCCCAAAGCCGGGACAGAGTCTGGTGGCCGCTCACCCCAAAGGGCAGGAAACTCTCTGCCTCAAGGTGAACAGCGGCAACTGTGGTGGGATCCATTCAACGTCATTTCAGGACAAAATGGTAATAGTGAAAGAGAGAACCACCCTACAGACAACAAGAATTTATCATAACAACACAACTGTAAAACAATAAAAATCTTCACCACCTCACCTTCCCAAGTGAGCTAAGAGGATCTGAGAATACGACGGAGGCTCTGGAGAATACCACAAGTCAGAATTAGAAAATGGGCAACTGGACAACAAAAAAGCCTTTGAAAATTCTCTTAAGAGAATTTAAGAAGGAATTAGAAGCAAAGGGAAAACAGCAATTTAAGAGATGAATCCTGAAGTAGAAAGAGCACAAGAACA
>PVKY010006033.1:0-16497 GCA_004027775.1 Bradypus variegatus
CACACACACACACACACACACACACACACACACACACACGTACAGCCCCAGAGGCAGGGGCCTGCCTCCTTCCCCAGAGCAACAGCTGCTATCTGGGGAGGGCTAGCCTGCCCCTCCCCTGGTCACTGGTCACTGTGCTTTTGGCTTGTGCTGCTCAGGCTGGTGGGGCCCGGGCACACCCCCCCCGGAGTGGGAGGCGGGTCAGCCCACCGTAACCACCAGGGTTCTGTGTGGGAAGGAGTGGCTTCCAAAAGAAAGCCTGCATTGTCCAAAAAAGAAAAAAAGCCCACTGCTCAAGCTTTGAGAGGTCCCTGGACATGAGGAATCTCGAAGTGAGTTTATGATATGCAGCGTAGCAATCCTCACACTTGATCGATGATGGAAATCTTTTCCTCATGAACCCACTTTAGGAATGCTGCCTTAGACATCTTACTCAGTTTCCCCTTCCACCGCATGTTGACTAACTGACCACCTGCCAGTTAGATGAGGCCTCTCCAGGCTCAGTTTCCTCATTTTTAAAATGGGAACAATAATAGTGCCTACCTCCTGGGATTGTTGTGACGATGAAATGAGATTATGTGTTTAGTATAGTACATGGCACATAGTAGATGTTTGAAAACTGTCACCCAGCACTGTCTTCGTCATCAGCATGATGGAATATAAAAGCTCTGGATGTAGGATTATAAAAGGCCTTTACATGAATGCTTCTCTGACCTCATGGGGCTTTGTTCACAATACCCTTTCTAAAACTTTTTAAGAATTGTTTTCTTGACTTGGCTGGTAAAGACACTTTAAATAAATGGCTGAGAGTCATTAGGCGCACTGATGGCAGGATTCTCATTCAGGATCCTTAGTTTGAAAACCTGGGGTCACAAAAATGCACCTTTCCCTGAAGTCCTGCTTTGTTAAAACGGGAATTCTGAGTGCTTAGCCCCTGCGACCATCACCTCCTGCCATATAAAGTACTAAAGAGAGGCGGAGAACAGAGAGTAACGAGTCTTTTTCTGCTCCTTAGAAAGGTGGGAAAGTCGAATCATTGAAGGCATACACATTTATCATGTAATTGGCAGGAAGTGATAAAGCTTATGAAAGTGTTGCTGATGGAAAAAAGGTATCGAGGTAAAATGTTAGTCTGCAGCCAATGTTATAAAGTAGCATTGGCAATTATTTATAAGCATAAAAACAAAAAGAAACAGAAGGGGTGGTTCTTAGCTTTTCCTTGACTGTTACATACTTCACCACCACTACCACTGAGGGGGTTTCAGTGCCTCGTCAACATTTTTATAAATCACTCAGGCTCCAGGGCTTTCAGTCCATTTAACAAAATCCATTTACTCTTTGGAGATGTCTTCTGAACGCCCCGTAATCCAGAATTGCATCAGTGCACGAACCTTGTTAGTCAATGAGTCAGTTATATCTGAAGCTGCACGGGGAGAACTTTCTGATCCTTTGTTTTCATGTCAGATTTATAGCGATTTCAATACAAATGTTTCTAGGACTTTAAAACTTTCAAAGCCAGGCTCTGGTATGGTTAATGAAATATTTCCTGTTAAGAAGTACCTGTTTCTTCTCTGTCCCTAGAAGTTGTACAAAGAAGTATACCCAGCAAATACAGTATTTTAACACTTGGTTACATAAAAGACTCAGGCAGAGATTCAAACCAGCCCCCCAAAGACTATGTATTATTTATATTTTTCTTACGTCACTAGAACTGCTTTGGGAGTTTGAATCTAGTCAGTGTAGTTAGTTGAAGCCAAATTTTGCAAGAATATAACTCTCCCAAGAGAATTCCTCACTGCCGCCACCTTTTGCAGAACGCTATACTCAGAGGCAGACCTTCTCGGGGTGTTGCGCTCACCAATCTACACTTTTTAATGAAAACTTTTCAATGTTTGTAATGGTACAGAAGGAGCCTTAACTTAGGTTTCACAGTTTCTGGAGCTGATTTCACCTACAACAAGGCTCGTCTTCTATCGCTGCAAATTCTAGTGAAATTCCCAAGAAAGACTTCCTTGGGAACATTGGAATATCATGTCCATGCTGGGGCAGGGTCGTGTGTAGTGTGTATTCCCTGGACAACTGAGTTTACATTTCTATTTAAATCGCTGTTTTCAAATCTTGACAGGTTTTGCAGTGAATTAACAGCATGGCAACCATTGAGTCCTATAAATTTAAGGCTAGTGCTGGCAGAGTGTGTGCCCGGCACGTGCCTACATTAGTGGATACTCAGCAAATGGTTGAATAACTGAATGAATGATGCTAACGAATCTTATTTGACTACAGAGACAATGAGGAAAAATAGAATCCCTGACACCATTATTTGATTTCAGAGTAATCAGCAGTAACTCTAAAATGTGTTTAGGGAGAAATAAACAGTTAACTTTTTGTGTATCTTTTCACCTAGCAAATCTCCTTTTACAAGTGCATCCTACAGAAAAACTCACACAAGTATTTGTACGTATGGAAGGGGCAATTATTGAAGCATAGTTTTTAATAGTGAAAAATCAAAGCAATCCTAATGTCTGTCGTTAGGAGATGGGATAAATAAAACCACACATTTAGACTTAGTAGGCATTCAAAAATGAGATCAACCTGTGTTTACTGACTTAGAAAGAATGTGCAGGATTTGTTGTTAAAAAAGGCAAGTTGCAAAACAGTATTAAAGTATTACCTCATTTCTTTGATAACTATAGATACATATAATTATATACAGATATTTGTATATGTCTAACTAAACTCAGAAAGAACGTGTTCCAAACTCTTAATGACATTGACTTCTGGGGGATGGGATTTGCGAGAACTTTTACTTTCTACGTTCTACACAGAACCCAGATGTCAGCCAGGGTCTCCTCTAGCAGCTGGAACCCTGGAACCCATCCCTGGTCCGTGCCAGTGGGAGTTTCACGCTCCCCTGGTCTTCTGAGCTCTTCATTCAAGCGTGTAAGAACTCTGTCCACCATACATCCCTCTTGACCCAAAACTCAACCCTTCTTCACTGTCCAGGAAAACATAAAGCCCACTCATCCAAGACAGGAGTAGATGTTCTGGAAAATCTGGGCATTACCTGATAGGGTCAGACATGACCACATTTCACAGCAGTCTACTTAAAACTGCTTCTTAGATAGTCTTCCCAGTCTGGATCACTACCCACTGCTGGCCTTCACCCCACACAGCACTCAGCCTTCTTTACCCCCAGGCTCCTCCCTCTGCTTCCTGGAGCACCCCAGAAATGCCATATCCTTCTCCCTCTGTTGGCGATAGCAGTTCAGCTCTTCTTACCTTCTCTTTCCATATTTGCAATATAAGACCATCTAGGGGATCTAAAAATGAAAGAACTTTGCATTTAGTGGCATCCACCCTCCTTAGAGGACTGTCGTGTTTATGAATAAAGTTGGGGAGGGACTCATGCACACATTTCTGTAGTATTTAATTTTTCTTAACTACAGTCACGGAGCATGTGCTGCTTTTGAATTAAGAACAAAATCCAGAAAGATAAACAAATAATCCTGCCAAAGCTCTGTGGGCTAATCTTCATGGCTAAAGTGTAACCCCAGCTGGGATGGAGGGCTTGTACCCAGGGGTCCAGCCTCTGTGATGAGGAGGAGGAATTCAAGCCAAGGATATGATAAGACCTGTGGGAGTTTGGAAATCTGCGCTTTGAAAAGAGGCCCTAAGTATGTTGGGACTTACTGAAACATAAATATCAGGAGGTATTTCCATCCTGAATGTTAGAGAAGCAACCCACTGGTCTCCGGAAGGACAGCCTAGTCAACTGAGGAAGCCCTCGGGTAGGGCCTCTAAGCCAAGGAGCAGTAAGTTTCCCTGCAAATAAATTAGGGTAAGACAAACATATTTCTGTTTTTCACACTTAGAGCATTTAAAGACTTAAATGCTTGAATACCATGCAGCCATTAAACAAGAATGTGAATACAACATCAACAACAAATGGCTCTTCTCTATTGAGCTCTCACTATGTGCCAAGTACTGTGCTAAATCCCTTGTGTCACTTTGTCCTCACAAGGGCACAACAAATGCTTTTAGCCTCTCCATTTTATAACTGTGGAAGGTGAGGCAAGATGAAGCTCGCACAAAGTCATCAGCTGCCCAGGGCAGAGCCGGGGTGTGAACTCAAGCTGGCTGGGTCCATACCCCATGTTCTGTCTCTAGGTGTACACATTGGTACAAATGCAGAAGGAAACTCTGAAAGTCTAAACATCAAACCCTGGTTATGGCTGTGGGATGGGAGAATTACAGGGCATTTTAGATTTCTTCTTTATATCTCCGTTGTTTAAAGGTTTTACAACAGGCATGTATAAATCTTTATTGTTTGTATAGTTATAAAAAGGTGGATGTAATGTTGTTAGAACTGAAACTTCATTTATCACTTGTCTTTGCCATGGCTTTGCTTCTATACTATTTCTATTCTCTTTTTTTAAAACAACTTTACCAAGATATAATTCACATACCACACAATTCACCCATTTAAATTGTACGGTTCACAGATATGTGAACCATCATCTCTGTCTAAAGAACATTTTCATCACCCCAAAAAGAAACTGCATACCTGTTAGCAGTCACTCCCTACTCCCTTCTGCTTCCAGCCCCTGGCAACCACAATATTTCTGTTTCTATGGATTTGCCTATTCTGGACATTTCATAGAAATGCAGTCTTACTGTTTGTAGCATGTATCAGCAGTTCATTCCTTTGATGACTGAATAATATTCCATTGTATGGATGTGCCACATTTTGTTTATCCATTCATGCATTGATGGACATTTGAGTTGTTTCTACTTTTTGACTATTGTGAATAATGCTGCTGTGAACACTTGGGTACAAGTTTTGTGTGTACATGTTTTCACTTCTCTTGAGTATTTACCTAGGAGTGGAATTGCTGGTATGGTAACTCTATGCTTAACTTTTGAGGAATTGCCAGCCTGTTTTCCATCCATATTATTTCTTGACTTGAACAAGGATTATTTGGTGCTTCTAAATGCAGTGACCAGGGAAGATTAGAACTTTAGAGAGCTGTGAACTGTTAACTAACAAATCCTCAAATGTGGATTTGAGGCAAAGTGAAGGACTTGTCATTCAGAGAAGACTGCCTTTTCAAGACCTTAAAAAAGACTTCTGGTCAACCATGATGGTGGCATAAGATACTCCAGGGAGTTGTTCCCCTAAAGAATCACAGAATCTTTGAGCAACTAGCAAAAACTGGCAGAACCACCTCCCTAAAAATTATGGAAAACAGTTATACTGTTGCACTAACTAGGCAAGTGCTGAATAAGGAAAAGGCAGCTTTCAGAATGATAGAAGTTCATGGCACCGTTGCTGGTCCCGCCCCCACCCCTCCCCAGAGCATTGTGGAGCCAGCCGGTGCTCCCATTGTGGGTCCCTGGCCCTGCATACACTGGGGTGTTGGTATGTCAGTGCCAGTCTAGCAGGTGGCAACTGGAAAGACTGAACCAGGACACTCCTCTCTGGCTTGCTGTCCCAGAACTTGCCCTGCAGGCAGACAGTGTAAGAAATAAGGAAGTCACTGCAGCTTGGGGCAGAGGATTATGGGCTTTAAGGCATAAAATAGAGCACTTGGGAGAGAGGGAAAGTCTATTTGTAGGTTGTAGAAAGGACATTCAGATTCATGTAAATGAGGGAATTCCTGAGGTGATGAGTGAGCACAAGCCCAGGACAAGGCACAGGCTCAGGAAAAACAAGAGGGCCCTGCACTTCATCTCTGCCTTGGGCTGATCTTCTTGATGGGAGATCTAAACTCTGAAGGAGAGGATCAGCCAACACGGAGACATTTGGGAAGACTGTGAGAGATGGGTTTTTTTGCTCTGTTTTTTTCTTAGCTTAAGGAAATCCCTGTCATGTCATTATCTGGATACACACTTAAGGAATGGACAGTTCAGGGACTAAATACCAGAGTTAATAAATTAAAATGTTAAAATATGCAGTATGTAACAAAAGATTACCAGACAAACAAAGAAAAAGGAAATGACGGTCCATCCAAAGGAATAAGATAAAAATTCAGAAACCATCAATGAAGAAAACCAGACTTTGGACATACTGGACAAAAACTTTAAAAAAATGATCTTCAGCGTGCTCAAGGAGATAAAGAAAAACATGAAGAAAAAACAAAAGGATACCAGGAAAATTATGAATTAACAATATGAGAATCTCAAGAAAGAGATAGAAATTTTAACAAGGAACCAAACAGAAATACTGGAGTTGAAGACCACAATAACAGAAATGAAAAATTCTAGAGAGTTTCACCAGCAGATGGAAGCCAGCAGAAGAAAGAATCACTGGATAAGAAGACAAGACAATTGCAGTGATTCAGACAGTGGAATAGAAAGAGAAAAGAATGGGAAAAAATGTGAACAGATCCTAAGAAACCTGTGGACAGCATCAAGCATACCAGCATATGCATTATTGGAGTCCTAGAAAGAGAAGAGAGAACAGAGAAGAAGAAATACTCAAATAATGGCATCCCACATTTAATGAAAGACATGAATACACACTTTCAAGAAACTCAATGACCCCCAAGCAGGATAATCTCAAAGAGAACAATGCTTAGACACGTAGTAGTTGTGCTAGTTTGAAGCTGTTATGTACCCCAGAATATACCATGTTCTTTTAATCCATTCATGTGGATGCACATTAAAAGAGTTATACACCATGATCAAGTGGGATTTATCCTAGGTATGTAATATATCACATTAATAGAATGAAGTAAGAAAAACACAGTTATTTCACTTGATGCAAAAAAGGCATTTGACAAAATCCAGCACCCTTTCTTTATTAAAAAAAAAAAAAACGTAGAAAAATATGTATAGAGGGAAACTTCCTCAACATGATAAAGGGCATATGTGAAAAACCCACAGCTATCATCATAATCAATGGTGAAAGACTGAAAGCTTTACATCTTAGATTGGGAACAAGTCAAGGATGCCCTGTTACCGCAGTTCTTTAACTGTTTTCTGGAGCTTTGAGAAAGATATTTCTGTCAGTTCTTGCTGGTTGTTAAAGCTGCTGTTGGGGTTGGGGCCCTGAAGTATCTCCTATGGTCAGTTCATTTTTCCAAGGCCACCAAGTTCACTCAATGGGAAATGAATGGTCTCTTCAACTGCTGGTGCTGGAACAACTGGATTTCCATACGCAAAAGAATGAAGGTGGACCCTGTCACACACCACTTACAAAAATTAACTCAGAATGGATCAAACACCTAAATATAAGAACCAACACTGTAAAACTCCTAGAGGAAAACATAGGGAAGCATTTTGAGGACCTTGTGTTAGGCAGCGTTTCTTAGACTTTACATCAAAGCGTGAGCAACAAAAGAAAAAAAAATAGTTAAATGGGGCATTCATCAAAATTTGAAAACATTGTGCATCAAAGGGTTTGATCATGAAAGTGAAAAGACAACCTACAGAATGAGAGAAAATATTTAGAAACCATACATCCTGATAAGCATTTAATATCCAGACTATATGAAGAAATCCTGTATCTCGACGACAAAACAACCACCCAATTTAAAAATGGGCAAAAAAATTGATAGATATTTCTCCAAAGAAGATATAGCATTGGCCAGTAAGCACATGAAAAGATGCTCAACATCATTAGCCATTAGGGAAATGCAAATTGAAACCACAATGAGATACCTTTCATACCCACTAGAAAGGCTATTATTCAAAAAAGGGACAAAGTGTTGGCAAGATTGGAAAAATAGGAGCCCTCTTTCATTGCTGATGGGAATGTAACAATGATGCAGCCACTGTGTAAAACATTTTGGCAGTTCTTCAGAAAGTTAAGTATAGAATTACCACATAACCTAGCAACTCCACTTTTAGGAATAAACCCACAAGAATTAAAAGTAGGGATTTGAACAGATGTTTGCAAATGATATTCATAGCAGCATCATTCACAGTTGCCAGAAGATGGAAGCAACCCTAGTGTCCACCAGCACATGAATGGATAAACAAGATGTGGTCTATACCTGTCATGACATATTATTCAGCCAAAAAAAAAAAATGAATGAAGCTCTGATAAATACAACATCAATGAACCTTGGAAACATCATATTGTATGAAATAAGCCAGATAGAAAAGGACAAGTATTGTATGATCTCACTGTTATGAAATAGAGTAAGCAAATTCACAGACTCAGAAACTAGAATACAGGTTACCAGGGGCCATGGGAGGGGTTGGGAATGGGGAGTTAATGCTTAATTGGTACCAAGTTTCTGTTTGGGGTGATGGAAAAGTTTTGGTAATAGATGGTGATGATAGTAGCACAACATTGTGAAAGTAATGAGTACTGAATTATATATTTGAATGTGGTTAAAAGGGGAAATTTTAGTTTGTATATATGGTATTAGGATAAACATTAAAAAAAACCCTTAGGACTGTACAACACATACAATAAGCTCTAATGTAAGCTATGAACTATAGTTAATAGTATAATTATAATAATATTGTTTCATCCATTGTAACAAAGGTACCACACTAATTCAAAGTGTTAATAATAGGGAAAACTGTGTGTTAGGGGAGGTATAAGGGAACTCTATTTTCTGCATTATTTTTCTGTAAACCTACAAAGTCTCTTCAGGGAAAAAAATCTTTAAAAACATTACGTGTCTGGGGAAGAGTCCCTGGCAGTGTTTAAGGCATGGGCTCAAGGGGCTGGGTGGAAGTCCCCATATGGGTCCCTCTGAATGGGCGTCTTTGAGACGGAATGTAGTTTCTGAGTCACCTGCCACAACTGCAGGGGGCGCACACTGTGGCCGAGCGTACGGGCCAGCCTTCCCCTGTGGCCGTGTCCAGCAGGCAGAGTCTGACCGTGGTGGTCCCATTCCTGGAGGAAGAGGCAGTCGCTACCCAGGTAGTAGTCCCTGGAGGAGGCATGGGGCAGCTGTGAGTCATGGAGAGGCCAGGTGTCTCCAGGTGCAACCCAGCATGAAGCCGTGCAGGCCCGAGACCTCCTGCTCAGCCCCAGGTCTGTGCAGAAACCCTGGAATGGCCAAGAAGGAGAGGGCGTGAGGTGAAAATGATGAGCTTCAAAAGAAGACTGCCCGCTTGTTCAGGACATTCTAGCAAGTAGTACGTGGGGGGAAGTGGGAGTTGGGGGGAGGCAGAGAGTCCTCCCCACCGGTTAGTCTATGAGAATGTTACAAAAGAAAACCAAACCTCATCAGGAGTCTTTTTATTAAAAAAAGCTGGAAATGGCATCATTTAAATGTATCATGTTCCTCTCCATTTAATAGTGAGGTTATAAAACTTAATTATAAAACGTAATTCTTAGGCCATCCGTGGCTTCCTGAGGCTCACAGCAGGGATCACACACTGTGAGGCCTGCAGGGGTCAAAGAAGGCAGCAAAGTGAAATTATCACGACCGAGGGGACTGGTGCTCCGAGAGCAGCCCATCCTCACTTCAGGGGCCTGGGCAGCAGCAGCACGGAGGCCCAGATGCTGAATGTCTACCTAAAAGTTAGACAAAAGCTGCAAGCTGTTAGATCAGTGTCCTATCTTGACAACACCTTCAGCACGGGCTGGCAGACTGGGTCAAATGTAGAATTCTCGGGCTCCTCAGAGTTTCCCACATGGGGAGAGCCAGCCTGCCCCCTCCCTGCTTCCCTTCCTTCCCCTGACTCCATCTCAGACCACACACACATTGCGCCCACCAGGTGGACAGTTCTTCAGGCCCTCCAGGCAGCTGTCCTGGCCATCCTGCGGGCCCGTGTGTGGGAACACTAGGTGCAGATTACCCTGAGGAGGACAGGCTTGGGAAGAGATCCACTCAGGCCCCAGAAGTGGACTCGGGTTTTTGCAGGAGGGAATTCTGAAGGTCAGCATTTCCAAGAGTGTGTGGTCTCCGGTCGGACGGAGTCCTGGGCTCCAGGGGGCTCCTCGCCTTGGCCCTGCCTGGATAGAGTAGCCAGAAAGACCCTGTGAAGTCCTGAGTCCCGAGCTGGCACCCCTCCTGCCTGGGTGGGAGGGTACCCCTGCCAGAGAACATATCTCCTCTCTTTTGGATGAAAAGGACAATTTTCTCTCAGCTCCAGCCAGCTCTGTCTGTGGAAATGTCAGCCCACCTTTACCAGACTCGAGTTTTCAAGAGAAGTCTGAAGTCCAGATTTTATAACATCTAATTTTATAACACCATATGAACCAAACAGAGCCCTTCTGCAGATTTCGCCCATGGACCATCGGCTTGTGCCCTCTGAGCTGCAGACAAAGACCAGAACTCAGCCTAGTGGCTGAGGCCCCAGTGCCTTGACCAAGCCCTACCCCTCCATGAGGTCTCAACACAAATGCAGTGTGTGACCGGCAGAATCACTGAACCCAAAGAGTCCCCACTCTAATCCTCAGAACTTTCAGATGTAATGAAGGATTTGGGGGTGGGGGGTTTCCTGGATTATCCAGGCATGCCCTGTATAATCACAGGAGGCCTTATATGAGGGAAACTGGAGGCCAGAATCCAAGGAAGGCGATGTGATGGCAGAAACAGAGCTCAAAGAGATGTGATTGCTGGCTTTGAAGAGGGAGGAAGGGGCCACAAGCCAAGGAATGTGGGCAGCTTCCAGAAACTGGTAAAGGCCAGGGCATGGATTCTCTCCTAGAGCCTTCAGAAGGAACCAGCCCTACACACACCTCGATTTTAGCCCAGTACAACCCGTTTCAGAGTTCAGACCTCCACTACTGTAAAATAAATTCATGTTGTTCTAAGCCACTAAGTTTGTGGCAGTTTGTTCTATACTGCAGAGGCACTTTGGGGATGGTTCTGTCTGCAGCCCCCTCTCACTTGCCAAGGCTGTTTCCCAGCCCAGAGTGCCTTCCCCTCACCTCCTACTGATCAGACCCTTCCCAGTTCCATGCTGCAACCCCTGGCTCACAGCTTGCTGGCTCCCCCCTGGAACACAGAAGCCCCTCCCACATGGAAGCCAGCTGGTATCCAGCCCTGGCTCTTGTTAAAATCCCTGGAGGGCACTTTAAAAACTGCAGATGCCTGGCCCCACCCCAGACCATTTGAACCTAGGGGTGTGTGCCGGTTTGTATATTTAATGTCCCCCAGAAAAAGCCATGTTCTTTAATTCATTCTTGTGGGGGCAGACGTATTAGTGTGGATTGGGTTGACACCTATTGGTTCAGTGTCCATGGACATGTGACCCACCCAACTGTAGGTGATGACTCTGATTGGATAATTTCCATGGCGGTGCATTTAGCATTTAGACAGACGGAGCTCATAGCTAGCTGGAGCTGAGAGAGACATTTTGAAGACAACTGTTGAAAGCTGATGCAGACATTTTGGAGAACACCGTTTTGAAAAGCAACCTTGGAGCAAGCAGACGCCAGCTACATGCCTTCCCAGCTAAAAGAGGTTTTCTGGATGCTAATGGCCTTTCTCCAGTGAAGGTACCCTTTGTTGATGGACACTTTATGGTCTTAAGACTAACTGTGTAACCAAATAAACCCCCTCTTATAAAAGCCAATCCATTTCTGGTGTTTTGCATTCTGGCAGCATTAGCAAACTAGGACAGGGTGGATTCTGGGCATCAGTAGATTTTGAAAGCCCTGTTTGTTTCTCCCAGAGAGGACAGCTGGGGCTAAGACCCATGTATGGAGCCTTTTGGTTAGCTCATACCCTTTGTGCCAGTGGTTTGTCTCTTCAGTGTGTTTCACAGGTCCCAGACCAGTCAAAACCCAGCACTCAGTAGGCACCTAATAAATATTTGCTGTACGCCAGAGAACAGGGCTGCTCTAGTAATATTTAAGTGACTTGCCTTTCATTTGCCTAGCACTAAACCAAGTGCTCAGTAAATACTGGTAAATTCAACTAAATTAACTAGGGAACTAGGCGATTACTCTAAATAAGCCTTCTGTGAAATTGAAGAGAAGTTCTTCCATGGCCTCACTGTTGCCCATGTTGTTTGTTTATTGATTCATTCATTCACTCACTCATTCATTCATACAGTGAACATTTTCTGAGTCCCTAAAACATGCCAGGCACTGTACTAAGCTGTTCAGAAAATAGAAGTGAAAGCTATAGCTACAGCTTAATAGGGGAGACAGATGTGAGCACAAAGAATTGTGGCATGAACCACGGCTATAAATCCTGTCGTTACAGAAAATCACAAGCTGAGTTCCAATTCTTTCAGCATAGGTGTTGCCCCTGTGAGCCGCTGTAGTGTCAGCTGCCTCACCTGGGGACCTGTCAGAAATGCTCGTTCCTGGTCCCTATCCCAGACGCACAAATCAGAAACTCTGGGGGTGGGGCCAGGGATCTGTGGTTTAAGGAGCCCTCCAAGAGATTTTGACACGCAATGAAGTTTGCTAAAACCATGATTCTCAACCCTGGCTGCACATGCAGATCACCTGGGAGCATTAAAAAACTAGGAATTTTTAAATATTTCCCCCCAGACCATATTCTCCCTGGGAATATGACCTGGTCAGAAATTTTAAAGGCCCCCAGTGAACTGAATGTGCTTGCAGGATGGAGAACCCCTGCCTCGGCCAGGTGATGGACTAGTACGAGAATGCCAATAAAAGGCCCGGAAGCCGCCGGAGCCCTGGGCGGTGAGCTGGGCCTCTGTCCCTCCCAGGCCACCTTCACACCGGGGCATCCTGGACACTGGCTGAGCCCTTTCTGTCTGGGGATCCTCTCCCAAGCATGAACTTTGTTCAAATATGCAGCAGAACCTGCCTTTCCAACCAACACTCGGAAAGTAGACTCGGGAAAGAAATGTCAGTGGTGCTGAAAGCTGCCAACTCGGTACTTGTTGAGCAGGGATTCTTGATCAGTCATTTGGGAAAAAGGAGTAAGAGGTGAATCACCCCCTGAGTGGTTTGTGCCGGAAATGTTCACTAAGATCTTTGGAATGCACTCGGTATGAGTAACTTGAGCATTTCTCAATTCCTTTTTGTCACCTTTGATTTAGTCTCCTGTTTCTGAGTCTTACATTTATAATTTATATCATATATATATTAATTATATTATAATTGATATAACTAAGGGATAATTTCCATCATAGTTATGAGTGTTATAATTAGCAATAATATAGAAATTAGAATAATCACAGAAATAGTTACTGCCTTTTGAGTGCTTACCGTGTGTTGGGCATTAGGTTAAACACTTTACATGCATTGTCGCATATAAGTTTCAAAACCTTCCAGTGTGTATGTATTACGCCATTTTCAAGAGGGGAAAACTGAGGGTAAGAAAGGTTAAGGTCACACAGCAAATGGCAGAGCCAGGGTTTCAACCTAGGTCTGACACCGAAGAACACAGTCTTCACAGGCTAACGGTTAATAGTAGTACATGTAGATAGTAATAGTAAAATTACATCACACAACATTTAAATAATACACTACCAGGAAGTTACGTATACATCATACATGTTACTTATACGTGTTATTTATACATTAGCATGCAATCGCATACAGTATATAAACTCAATAGCTGCTATAAATGAAAATATTACAATTTAAAGCTACTACTATAAATGAAACAATATTACAATTTAAAGCTACTACTATAGTATCATTTACATTCCATTTGTATCAGTGACAAATGGTGTTATTTCAAAAGGCTTTTCCTTAAATGTTGCATTCAGACTTCGTGCCTGCCTTGAAAATATTGGGTGATTACTGTGTTAAAGGAAAAAAACAGGATACAAAACTGCATATGCAGTGATAACAATTTTGCAAAAATATACATATATATTTTATATGCCTGGAAAAAATGGAAAGAAGGTGCACCAAAACCTTCACAGAAGTTATGATTGTATGGAGGGATTGCAAGAAATTTTAATCTTCTTGATACTCGAGGCTAGACCAAGACATGAAGGTGCCCTGGGAAGGCTGGTAATTGGCACCGCTTCAAACTGGTGCTCTTTGAATTTTTGTTCTACACTTATTAAGTGGGACAGGGAGAAATTGGTTACCTATTGAAAAGTATTGTCTACAAATGTAGATTTACTTCCTGATTTACTTTCACAGACCAAAATAGAGTCCTTGTTCTGAAAGAAAAAAAGTTATTTCCATCTTTTCTATGGCTCTTATTGTCTCTCTTTGTAAAATTCCAAACCCAGCAATTTATTGGGAGACATTTTAAAGAGTTGTTGGAATGTAGATAACTAAAATAAATTTCTCATTCCTAGCCCTTTGCCAGGCATAATCTGGATTTCCGAATTCTAGCTGACTGCAAAACACACGGAACCAAAATACCACATAGAGACAGGCTGATGGCAGTGAGCAGTGTTTTTTCAAATTTGTATTATTTTTCTCTCTCTCTTGCATTTTGCCACTTCCATAAGGACTCCCATGTGGGGACTTCTGCTAACTGGCACCACATTCCCGTTCAAATCGGTGTGTGTGTCGGCTCCCTTGACGGACAGCCCTCCAATGAGGCCTCCGCTGGCCTGCCCTTTATCGGGCTCTCTTTGATCTTTGCTTATCCTAGGAAATTTGGAAAATACACAAAAGGATGACTTCCCAAATCAGGAAGGAAATTTTTAAAATTATTTTTTTTTAAGATGCAAGCAGCGAGCATCTAAAAATCTTGTGGGCCCTGGGTTCCCTGGGTGATGGTTGCAAGAACACAATCACCTGGGGCTTCTGTTAGTGGCAGGGAAGAAAGCCCTTATCAACTTGGTATGTAGGAGACTTGAGTTACAGCTTTTGTCTCTGAGGATGAGGTCCCTGATTTAACAGTGAGGCAGGCTGTTGCAGCTTTAGGCTATTTTAAAGTTCTTGGAATCAGATGGCCAACATCTTACATAGATGGGGTCAGAAATCATCACATTTTCTTTTTACTTCATACAGATGCATGAATCTAAGCAACAAAAGTCTGAAAATGAAGAGAAATAAAAATTAAATGGTAGCGGGTCATAATTGTATGGGTGACCCTATAACTTGAGAACTAGAGCAACAAGCGACTGGGTTTAAAATGATTTATTTCCTTTTAAAAGTATCTTTAAGGCAAAAATAAATAAGATAAAGGCTAGAGATCCATAAACCTATAATAAACTGTATACAAACCATGGAGGAGGGATAAATGGGAAAATCAGATGTGATTACGCAGGGAGGTAGTGAGCAGCCTAGGAAAGGAGTACAGGGTGGATGCAAAGGTTTTGGTGATTTTCTTCTTTGGTTGATGGCTTTTTAAAAAATAACTTTATGGAGATCTAATGCACATGTCATATATTTCACACATTCAAAGTGTATATAATTCAGTGGATTTTAGCATATTCACAAAGTTGCGCAACCATCACCACAATCAATTTTAGAATATTTTTATTATCCAAAAAGAAACCCTCTACCTGTTAGCAGTCATTCCCCATTTCCCCCCAACTCCCCCTCCCCTGCCCCTGGCAGCCACTAAACTACTTTCTTTCTCTATGGATTTGCCCATTGCAGACATTTCATATAAAGGGAATCATACAATATGTGGCCTTTTGCGACTGGCTTCTTTCAGTTAGTGTAGCGTTTCCAAGATTCACCCATGTTGTGTGTGTATCAGTACTTCACTCTTTTTTACAGCTGAATAGTATTCCATGATATGGACAGTTGATGAACATCTGGGTTGTCTTCCCTTGGTAGCAATGTGAATAATGCTGCTGTGACTATTGGTGTGCACATCTTTGCAAGGACATACATTTTCGTTCTTTAGGAGTGGAATTACTGAGTCATATGGTAAATTTATGTTTAGCCTTTGAGGGACTACCAGACCATTTTCCATAGTGGCTACACCATTCTACATTCCCACCGCCTATCTGTGAGGGTTGCAATTTCTCCACATTCTCATCAACAACTGTTATTTTACTTTTTAAAAAGTTATTACTGGGAGAACCTATGATGGCGGCTAGGTGAGACAGAGCAAGGAGACACCTCCGTGAAAAACAATGAATAAAAACCAGAAAGTGACCCAGAACGTCACCTCCAAAGTAGCACCAGCCGGACAAGGTCTGCTAAAGCCACAGGGAACGTCCATCTGGCGAAACCAGAAGTCTGCATTCTGAAACGAGTGAGTGAGTCCAATCAGTCCCTCGGCCACGCGGCGGTGCGGGGAAACAGGGACCTGGCGTCTGGAGACCGGGAGCGGCGGCAGATAAGACGGGAGTGGTGTTGACTAGTGCCTCAGTGTCTGGCGTGGAGGGTGCCCCTTCTCATAACCACTCCAGATTGTCTAGGGACCGGGGGAACGGAGGAGACCCAAAAGGGAAAAAAAAAGGGTCCCACTGCTTATAGCCGTCTCCCTGGCGGGCGGGGCTGCTCCTGCCCGGGGCCGAGCGCACGGCACGGGGCCGCGCCAAAACACCCAGCCTGTCGGGGAGTTTGCCCTGCAGCGCTACTCGCACGCCGCGTTGTCCGCCATGGACAGTGGCTTTGAAAGCACCCACGGCTGACTATCCCGGACCTGGGAGAGCAGAGCGGTGCAGAAGGGGAGGTGCTGACGACTCCCACTCATCCATCTTTGAAACGGGCAGGGAGCGCCCCAG
>PVKY010006034.1:0-16497 GCA_004027775.1 Bradypus variegatus
GCCTCCGAGTGTGGCTGTAAGGTGTCTGGTTCTTGCTGTACAGATGACAGGGAATGGTTTGGCAGCTGCTTTTGTGCACATCTCCCTTCAAATAAAACTTAAAAAAATGTGCTAAGGTTCATATAAAATGCTTTTTTACCTTAAAGGAAGCTACTCCCCTCCCCCCCACAAAATAATCTTACAGATGTCTTCAGCACAGTTCTAAAACACTTAGTCAACTACTTACACAGAGCCAACAGTTCAGAGGTTTCGTAATCTTTTGTTCACACTGGAAAACCGTATTTGCGCGGTTGCGGCTGGGCTGGTCCCCGGCCCCTGCGTCTGGGGGTGGCTTTCTGCTGACAAGCGACCCTGCCAAGGGCAGCCCACACGAGCCCAGGCTGGGGCCAGGTGTCCAGACATGGGGTGCTCTGTGCAGGGCGCAGGTGAGGAGTGGGGATCACGGTCACCCCGGAGCAAGCAGGTCGGGGCAGGGGGTGCCTGCAGGTGCTTTGGGCTGGCAGCGGGCAGCGGCTGCCTCCGCCAAGTCCGGTGGGAGGTCGAGGAGGAGACCCGGCGTGGGGCATAGGCGTGTCACTGCTCTCTCGTCCCAGTCACCCTGCTGCTGCCAAGGCCTCGTTTCTGCTGTGGACCCTTCCGGCTCTGAGCAGTGCCCCTCCAGCGGGCCTCAGGGAGGGAGGGAAGGCGGGATTAGGTGAGGTAGAGCGACTTATCCCTGGGGAGCAGGCTGTGGGAGAGAGGACAGGCTGTCAGCACAGGCCCACCCACCTGGGTAGTGTCCCGCCCTCAGGGGTCCTGGGCAGGGCCGGGAGGACAGGAGACCTGCCCCTCGCGCTGTGCCCCACAGCCTGGAGTCACCTGCCCCTGACGATGAGAGAGGGACACATGCATGGTCTCCCTTTCCCCCAACTCTCCACCAAGCAGAACCTGACAGCCCCCCTGGAATCCCAGCACTGGGGGGCAGCGGCATGTCTCTTTCACCAAAGCCCACCCATCCCAACATCACTGTGGCTCTTGTATTAGCTTTTAATCCCAGGGTTTCCATTTCTACGTTTCAAACAGAACGAAAGGAGGGCAGGAGCTTTCTATGTTTTTTGAGCAGGGCACAGCTGTGGTCTAACCCCCATGCTGGGGAAAATAAGGCTCAGAGCGGGAAGATCTGTGACGTCCATTAAAGACCCCCCAATTCTCTGGCTTTGAGGAAGGGAGATTGCGGGGAGGGTAGGAGGGTCTGCACCTATTTGGTGCGGGGAAGGGAATTCTTGCTGAGCTGAGGGACTGCCCTGCAGAATCTCTCCCTGGGCACGTCAGAAATGGGGGCATGTGCCATGTTTGATGGCTCGGAGCCCAAGAGCTGCCTGAGCCTGACTCTGTCTGGGCTGGCAAGCTTGGCCGAGCGGGGAGCCCCTGAGCTGGAAGGCCGATGGCGAGGGCTGGGGCACCTGGTGGCAGAGATGGCACCTGTCCATCAAACCTTGGAGGTGCTGCCGGAGGAGGCAGCTCAGCACTGCATGCCCAGGTGTGGCCGTAGGAATGGGAGCCATGGTAGGTAGTTAAGGAACAAGTCTGCTTCCTCTATTCTATTTTCCCCTTCTGCTGATTGAAATGAAAAAGCCACTATTCCTTGGTGGCAGTGGGGAGAAGGAGTTTGCACAGACCCAGAAGGCTGCAGGGGATTGGTGGGGGAGTCTCTTCGTGTGTGATTTTTTGGGTGAGATCTGTGGCCCCTTCTCCTAGGTGCAGTGTGCACTAATCATGCCTCACCCAGATGCCTTTTACCAAGCGCCCAGCTTCCTGCTTCTCCAGAGAACTACCCTCAGCTGAACGGGAACTGTCTTCTCCAGGGCCAGGTTTGCCAAGAGGCAACCCACTGACACAAGGGTACAAATGACTGGCTCCCTATCTCAAGGTGGGACCAGCTCTGTGGTGCAATTCATGCTAGAAAGCTCCCATGGCCAGGCTGAAGGGGGTCTCCAGCTGCACCTACATCTTTTCCCACCCCTTTCCCCTGCCCTGTCCTGTCCCCCACAGTCCCAGGTGCAAAGACATAGGACATATATGGAAGCATTTGTGAAAAAAGGATGGAGGAGAAAAGGTAAAACTGAAGACTGGCCTCAGTGTCCCAAGCAGGGGCCTCCTGGGACCTCACCTGGCTCTGCAGCCATCTCCTGAGTACCCTAGCACCCAGTGCCCAAGCAGGACAGGTAGTGGCCTGCAGAGACTCATCCCTGCTCTACATTCCCCCGCTCCCCCCGCCTCGTCTCCATCCCATCATCCCTGTTCCCACTCTTTATGCATCAACAGGGCAAAGGAGGGGCCAATGGTGAGATGAGGTGGGAACTGACCTGCAAGTGCTGATGCCACACTCCCCGCTGGGGTAACTGCTGTCCCAGTCTCCACTGCTCGTGGGGTTGGATGGGCCAGGTGAGCGGGATCCTGAACCACTGGGGAACTCAGAGATGTGAGGGAAGTCCTGCCAGGGGGCAAGGAGGTGACAGGTGAGCAAAGGAAAGATAAAAGGGTGGACTGTCTCAGGCAGCAAGGAGAGGAAAGGGGGGTATATGCCTGCGGGTGGTCACACTCTGGAGAGACACTTCCTCTGGGTTATATAAACCAACCCCCACTGCCCCTCTGTCTGGAATGTTTCTTCCTTTTCCCCAGTGGAGCACCTTTTGGAATATTCAACTTTGTTTTAGCTACATAAGAGGGTGAAAGGCTTTGCCTTCAGGGCGTTTCTCTTTCTTGGCCTTGGTTTCCCAATCTGTGAAATGGAGTTATTGGGCTGGATGACCTCCAAGAGCCTGTAACAGTCTCTGTGGACCAACTGGGGGGTCAGGCCTCCAAGACTTTGGGGAGAGCCACAGGGTAGGGATGATCTGGCAGAAGCCACAGTGGCCTCAGCTCCTTGGATCAGGGAGCAGAGATGGACAGAAGGGCCTGGAAGATCCTAAGAATCTGTCTTGCAACTGGGCCACTGTTTATTGCAGCCAGTATGTCTCATGTAAGGTGTACTAGACCCATTTCATAGATGTGGTAACTGAGGTTCAGACAGGTAAAGCACCTAGGCTGAGGTTACATAGCTGGTGTCAGGGCCAGGATTTGAAATCCCAAGTGGCTTCCCTTCTCTGCAAGGGGTCACAGAAGGGCCCGTTCCTACTCTTCCTGCTTACCTGTGGCCCTGGAGGCGAGGGGCTCATAGCCAGCTGCACCTGCAGTGCCATAGGGGTGGGCAGGACAGGGGGTTGGGGGGCTGGGGACATGCTAACAGGCGGACTGAGGAGGGCGCTCTGTGCATGGGGGGGCAGTGGCAGCTGCTGGTGCAGTGGGGGGCTGAGTGGGAAGGAGGGTGGCGGCGGTGAGGAAGCACTGAGGCCTGGCAGCAGGGACTTGGAGCCCAGTGTCCGTGCGAGGCTGGCGGGAGAGGCCCCGCTGCGGAAGGCCTGGAGGTCTGACGGCGTCAGGAAGGAAGCCAGGCCTGGCATGGCATACATGGGCGGCTTGGGTGGGAGCATTTTGGCTGGCGGGTTCGCCTGAGTGCTCTTGGTCTCACCCTGGTCCGGGGGGCTCTGGAAGGAGACAGAAACCAGTCACTCTGGAGACGAGGGAGATGCCTGAACTGGGGTCATGAGAACAGGTGGTTTTGCAACCCATGAGATGGCCCCTGGCTACTCTCTGGCCCCTTAGGGGAGACCTGGGGACTAAACCAGAGCCAATTCAGGGTCCTTAGGACACTTGGCTCTGCCTTTAATTCCTGGAGGCCCCTCTGCCCCTGGAGGAATTCCATGCTCCTCAACTTGGCCAATGAGGCTGGTATTATCCAGCCGACACATCCTTGACAGATGCTCTTCCACAGCCTCTGAGCATTTGCATATGCTGTTCCCACTCCTTCGGCTGCCCTCTTCACTTGATCTTTTATCGCCTAATCCAGGACAACCCCTCACCCCACCTGGTCCACACATCCTCAGCAACACCCAGCACCTGAGACTAAGGCCAAATTTGAAGACCTGCAAAATTGGATTTGAATCCTGATATGGCCACTTAACAAGCTGGATACTTTTAGGCGAGTTACTTAAACCCTTTGAGTGTTGGGTACCTGCTGGGAGAACTGGATTAAATGAGATGCATGGAAAGTGCCCAGCATGAGGCTGGCACACAGCATGTGCCCTGTGGAGGACACTGTGTGGGCACTGCCCATCCTTTCCAAGACCGATAGCGCCCGCCAGTCCCGTGGGCTCTGGCCCTTGCTCCAGCCCTCGAGTGGCCCTGCTCCCATCAGGGCTGTGCATGGGGCTTCCAGGTGTTACCTTGGAGATGAGGCTGGCCCTGTAGGCTGCCAGAGCCTTCAGATACTCCTTCTTAGCTGCTTCAGTCTTCTTCTTGTAGGCCTGAAAGATCCAAGAAATGTTCCACACTGGGGAGAATGCCCCAGAGGAACATGGTACAGGGGCCTGGAGGGAATGGTTAGCATCGATTCAAGAGCCACTCCTGAATGAGGGTGGTGGGGTCAGGAGCTGGGCCAGCTGGGAGCACTGCACAGGGAGTCTGGAGCCTAGACTCTATCCCAGTTCTTCAGCCCAGGTGTTGTTTGTCCTTGAGCAACAGGCTTCACCTCCCTGGCCCTCAAGGTCACCACATCTGGCTCTTCAGACAGGCCCCTCAGAGTCCTAAAGGGGAACCACCTTTGCATTCCAGAACAAACCCGACTTGTTCAGTGTGTTAGTCTGGATTCGATTTGCCTTTTATTTTAATTAAGACGTCTACACCCAGATTCCTACAGGTGGTGGACCGACTGCAGGAACGGCCCCAGTTTGTTTGCCTCTCTGCGCCCATGCCTTTTGGTACTGCCCTCCCACAATGACTCTGGGCTTATGATGTACTTTGGTTAACAGGACACTAGCAGATGTGACACAAACAGAGATGTATTTACACGCTACACAGAAAGGTACTCACACGTTGCTGTTTTCAGAACTCTGAGGTGCTTATGAAGAAGCCTGGGCCAGCCTCTTGGCTCATGAGATACACAGGGCCCAGAGGCCCCACTGCTGCAGCTGACAGCACCCAGCCCCAGCCTCAGAGCTGCCGACTGCACCACACCTGGCTCAAATCAGGCTGAACCCAGCTGAGGCCAGCACAACTCACGACCCTTGGGCTGAATAAACGGCTGGCTGAAGCCACTAAGGGTTGATCGTTACACATTCAAAACTAGCTGCTATAGTTAGTTTCATTATGTTTGAGTGTCAAGATTATGCTGTGGATAATGACTTGTGAAAGTGTTTTTTTCCTAAGTTCTGGAATTATCTTCTTCATTTGAAAGAACTTGTATGTCAATTAACCAGGCCTGGAACCTTTTGGTTGAATAGCTTGTTTCTTTTTTCTCCAATGTTTTTCTTCACCATTAATAATAGTGTATTAATTATTAGTAAAATGTGAGTATAAAGAAAGTATCTTAATATGATAAAAAATTGACACCAGCCAATAGCCAGCCTTATGCTAAATAGTGAAATATGAGAGGTAATCCCAAGAAAGATGCCCTCTCTCCCCATCATTACTTAACCCCTTTTTTTGGAAGTCGCGGTCAATGTAAGTAGGAAAAGAAAATAAAAATAGAAATGGAAATGTGGGAAATGAGGAGACAGAATTATTGTTTGTATAAGAAATTCATATGTGTAATTTATAAATAAATATAAAATATATATAAATGTAAACCTGGAGGACCCAGGAATTAATTGAAAAACTATTAGAAATGATAAATTGGTTTAGTAGAGTGGGTAATTACAAAATAAATACTTAACTTTTTAATGTAGCAACAACAATCTGCTGGAAAAATATAATGGGAAAAATACGTCATTTGTAATGCAGTGAGTAAAAGGAGAGATATACCTATCCTGTTCTTGGAAAAAAAAATACATATATATATATACAGACACACACAACAAGTTCTTGGATTAACCAGAAAGGCATATAAAAGTAAATTTAAAATTCACCAGTGCATGAGGCAGGACTCTCAACCATTTTGCTTGCCCCGGGGCTGTGTGGGGAGGTTCTGGGAGCAGGTGTGACAGGAGCCCCCAGGGACAGACCACCTGAAATCACTGTCCTGCCAAGCCTGGGTACAAGAAGGAGAGGAAATCTCTTGCCCCCCTCCCCCACAGAAACAGAGGTCTTCTTAGGAAAGGGAATGGATGCCAAGGAAACAAAAAATGACAAAGGTCTTTTCAGCAGAAGCTGGCAGTGCCCTGCCCCCCTCCCTGTGGCCCTCACCGCTGTAGGACGTGCAGGCTCCACTTCCAGCTGCCAACATCTGCATCCCTTTGCCCAAGGGCAATCCCCGGTAGCAGGTGCCTGCTCTGCCACATGCAGGGCAGGTCAGAGACGCTGGAGAGTGAATCCCCCCTTGGAGCCACTTTTGACATGACTGTCAGCAGCCGGTGCACACCCCAGCTCCCTTGCCTCTCGATGGGGTCATTCTAAGGCACAACGTGTCCTGCGCTGGCTCCCAGAGGTCCCCTGTGGGACTGAACTCCAGTTGCCCATGGAGGTAACTTCTTTGATAACATGGTTTTTATTGGCTTCCTTCTGTTCCCTGCCTTGCTCTCCACTCTCCCATCAGTGGATTCTGGGATCATGTCCCCAGTCAACTACTCATTCCCAAACCTGATACTCTTCCTGTGTTTATCATCTCAATGAATGGCACCTCCATTCACCAGAAGGCAAGCCAGAATCCCAGGAATTAGTCTTTCTTGACACATTCTGCATCCCTGACCCCATCCGCCTGGCCCAGGCCACTGTCATCTCTCACCTGGATGACAGTAAGGGCCTTTTGCTCCACCTTACCCCTCCAGGCAGCCTCTGCTCACAGCTAGTCAATGGTTTCCTCTGCCCTTAGATCAAAGACTCAACTCGTTCCGAGGCCCAGTGGTTGGCCGCTGACCGCCTCTCTAGCGTTATCTGTGCCATGCTGACTCTCACCGTCTCCCCTCTGCCACGATGATGTCCTGTGAGCCCACGTGCTTGCTGGGCTCCTTCCCATCATCAGGCATTTGCACGTACAGCTCCCCCGCCTGGAACACTTCCCATCCACCTCAGTAATGCTCCCCAAATACTATGCCCATCCCCCTCTTTTCACTCTCATGCCTTCTGTACCCTCCTGTCCATAGCACAATTGTAATTTTGCGTTTGTGTAAAATTTACATACAATTGTAATTTTACATTTATCTGCTTATTTGGTTAAAATTTCTTCCCATGACACCCCAATTGAGTTCAAATTCTGACTCTATCCTGACTCATTGTGGGGCCCTTGGGCAAATCAGCCTTTGGGAACCTCCATCTCCTCCTATCAAAACAGGAAAGCAATGGTTACTCCACAGCGCATTGTAATGGAGGGAGAGTCCAGCATAGACGAGCTTGGAGGATGCTATGGAAACTGAGGCTCAGAGAGGTTAGGTGATCAACCTGAGGTCACACAGCTGGTGCCTGGCATTTGCTGATGAGCTAGTTTGGCTTCTTGTTCCCCCTGGCAGCCCATTAGAGGGGACCATTGGCACATGGTCAGTGAGACAGGAAGCTCTGCCCTGGACTCCAGACTTCTAGTGCTGGATGGACAAGCTGGGCGGAGATGCGTGTCTTCATTTTATATACAAGGAAGCAGAGGCCCAGAGGGTTAAACTGCTAGTCATGGCAACTGGGAGGTAGTAGAATTAGCAGTCACCTAGCATCCTAGCTTATAGCTGGGCAAACTGAGCCCAGGAAGGGCCTCCATGAAAATCTCTGGTTCCTGAGGCTTCAACATCTATCCTTGGCCCCATGACCACTAAGCCTTGGGGAGTGGCCTCAGAAGGGACCGGGACTCACCTGCTTCTGCTCCTCTCCCAAGCTGTCCCACATGGAGGCCACGATTTTGGATACATCCCCAAAGGTGGCACTGGGGTTCTGCCCCTTGATGGCAGCCTGCGTGTCTCTAAAGAACAGGGCATAGGCTGATACAGGCTTCTGGGGCTCGTTGGGGTCCTTCTTCTTCTTCTTTTTTGGGTTCTTGGCCTTTTTTCCGGGATCAGCTGAGGGTCTCTTCTCTCCAGACATCTGCCGGGTGACAGGAGTCAGAAAATCACAGAAGCCCGGGGCCTGCTGCCAAAGCCGAGCCAACCCAGCCTCCCCAGAGCTGGGCTTCCTTGGCAGCCCCCCAAAAGCTCATCCAGCCCTGCTCATGCACAGCAATGGAGGTGACCACCTCCTGGGGCTCGAATATGTGCAGCTGGCTAACTAGGTGGGACAGGCCATCAAGTCCTGCCCAGGTTGGATGGACAGACAGACAGACATACACACACATACACACTCTGGGTAGGAACCCTGAGTTTGTGTTTGAGCCATTAATGTGAAAATCAGCATGATGGCGAAGCTGATTCAAAGAAATATAAGAGAAAGGCATTTAGAGTCACTGAAAGAATGCTAGGATAAGAAAGAACACTAAATTACATGAAAAACTGGTTAATGCCCTACAGAGCAATAAAACCATAACCTTTGGGGGTTTTAATCTTTTCTACTGGACAGAAATCATTAGTATCTCCACAGGGCAAAATTAATTTGCCTTGTAATGACACAAAAGTCATTTACTTTTCTATCACTCTTTTCCAAGTTAACATCTTCCTTTACAGGGTTGTAAAATGCCCTAATCAATAATGGATAATGAGTCAAAACAAAGGTACATCCTCCTAGACAATCAGATGGTTCTTGAGTGAGCATGTTAGACAGTGCTTTGGTGTCACGTTGAAAGAAAATTCTCATTTTTGGGCCAATTCCCAAGGTTTAGTTATATATATATTTTATATATATTATATATAGTATATATATATTTATATATATATATAATATATATATATATTTTCCTCCTTAGCTTCCCAACTTGTCATCTCAAGCAGTTCCTGAATATTATCCTTGACGACCAAAGGCCAGTCTCTTCCACCACGTTCCAGCTGTGCAACTGTGCTCAGGTTGTTTAATCCCTCTGGAGCCCTGTGGGAGGCTGTGTTTGTCATCAGCTCAGCCTGAGAGCTGGTGGCCTCACCTGCACCCCTGGCCTCTGGAGCAATCAGCCTCCAGGACCACAACCCTGTGACAGCCTGAATCAGGGCTTCAAGATGGGAAGGGGATCAGGGTGCCCACCACAGACCTCACTGGGTCTCTGTTTGGGCCCTCAGGCCACACAAGGACAGGGACTCTGTATGCCAAGAAGACGACAGTGACACGGTGAAGTGATAAGGAAACTGCAGGCCAGGGGTCAGGCCTCAGCCCTCCAGGTCTGAGACAGCAAGCGGCAGGGGTCTGCAGCCATGCTAGTTCTGTTCCTGAATCTTTCACTGCAGCCCCCCCATCCCACTTCTCCAAGCCTCAGTTTCTTCAGCACCGTGGTGAGGCTTTAGCAAGATAAGGAATGAAGATGGCCCTTGTAGGTGATGAGAAGCTGAATATATGTGGCATCACATGTGGCTAAGAGAATATATGCTGGAGTCCAACTGTGACCACCTGGGTTTGAGTTTGAGCTCTGCCACGTACTGGCTGTGTGACACTGGGTAAATTACTTAACCTCTCTGGGCCTCGGTTTCCCCACCTGGCCAATGGAGATAATAATGGTACCTACCACACAGGGTTGTTATGAGGATTACATGAATCAATGTTTATGATGTGCTCAGAACAGTGTGTGGCCCATGGGAAGTATTTGTGTTAAATGAAAAATAATATAAAATAAAAACTGTGCTTTGTGGCCCATGCTAGAAGCTGAGTCATCTCGTGAATGAACCTGGAACAGGATCTGGAAGCTCCCACTCCCGTCCATGAGGTCAGCGTCTCTGATCGATGGTGTGGACACCAGGGTTACTGACCCCAGGCCCCCGCAGGGCAGCCATGTGGGGAAGGGGCGAGGGCCCCTAACGAGGGAAGAGGCCACGGGACCCAGGGAGACAGCAGGCAGGGACCAAGCCTTGATTCACCACTAGCCTGTCGGGAGCCTCTGAGCAGGCACCGTTTCCCTCCTCCCAGAGGGAGGCAGACTTGGATTCAGGGCCCAGAAAGGCCCAGAGCCGGGAGAGGTGGCCACTGTCATCATAGACGTGCTCTTGAAGAGGAGGGAACACCCGGGCTCCAGGGATGCTGGGGTGGGGGTGGGGTGGGGGGCAGGCCCCCAATTGAACCTCATTTTTAGTGCCGTACCCCATGGCCTTCACAAGACCACACATCTTGTCAGAATATTCTCTTCTAAAAGGCCAAAGTGGCCATAAGATGGGACCCCGAGGTACACGCCGACACCACTGACGCCACCGAGGTGGCCCACTGGTCAAACAGGACGATGTCCGCCCCGTTGTCAATGCTCTCTCTCACCCCACGCCCTCACGTTTATTGGGATTGTTTCTGCCTTATACACGAGGCCACGGCGGCCCAGAGAGGGCAGAGCTTGGCCAGGCCACTCGGCCCCTGGGCAGCGGAAGCCAGGTTTCCCCAGGGACGCCCTTGCCAACCGCCTCCGCCTACCTTGAAGTGCGCTTCCGACTCCTCCTCCTGAGTCGAGCTGGAAGGCGAGGGCGTCGCCGACTTGCTCCCCGGGGGCGACGGGGAGCTGTGGGGGACGCCGCTGCGGAGGCCCATCTGAGAGATGAGCTGGGACTGGCTGAGGGCGCTCATGTGGCTGGCCAGCATCCCCGGGCGGCCCAGCAGGGGCCCCGGGCGGCCGGCGTCGTAGGCAGCCACCTCCGAGTGGACCATCTCCTGGATCTGGGGGAGGAGGACAGGGCGTCCCGAGTTAGAGAGGCCGGCTGGCCCCCCCCTCGCCACTGCACATGGGACGCAGAGGAGGGGCGTGCAGACGGGAAGCTGAGGGGGGACGGGCCCTCCAGGCTGAGGCTTCCCCGCGGATGGATCCCTGACAGGTGAATCTCACGGTCGACTTGGACACCTGCATAATCGAGTTCACCTGGGTGGGGGCCGTCTGGCTGCTAGACGGTTTGCCATCCTGTTGACGTGCACCCTGGACAGAGGGTAGCATTTCAGCCCTTGCCAGAGAGCTCAGTCCAGCTGTGAAGTGCGCACTCCATCCTATTGAGTCTGTCCTGTGGGAACCTGGTCTGTCTCTGCATTTAGTCCCCTTGCAACCTAACGCAAAGAGCACACGTGCCGGAAGCCTGGTTCTGCCACATGGGAGCTGGGTGACTTGAGCCAAGTTACTTAACCTTTCTGTGCAATGAAACCTACCTTAAAAGGTTGTTAAAGGATTAATTGTGCCAGGCACCCAGTAAGCCCTATGTTAGATAAGTATTTGTTAAATATACAAAATAAATAAATCTCTGCATAAACTTTCACACTTTTCTCTCTATAGGTCAATACTTTTCTTACCAACTCCATCCTCATGGGATTTTTTTTTGCTGGTTATTTTTGGAATATAAGTAAACTGATTTTTTATATACAGGCATTTCTAATATTAAATACAGATGTAGAATAACGTCTGTATTTAACCTGAACATCAAGTCTATACACACACTGCGTATACCAGTATGCACACTCTCGTAATTATTATTTCCTCTGCATCTGTGGTTATTTTCCATTTCTAATTTATCTGTTTCCCTCCCACATTTTCTTTATTAGGCATGCTAACGGAATTTCTATTTTATTATGTGGGTTGTTTCTTTCCTCCTCCAAAGAATCAATTCTCAAGTTTACTTATCACATCTGCTTCTCTGTTTTCCAATTCTTTAATATCTAATTTTATCTTTATTAATACTTTATTCTGCCTTTTAAAGATTTATTATTGTTGCTTCCCCTCTCAATTTTGACGTGCATGTTTAATTCATTTATTTTTATTCTTCATTTTTAGTAATACGTTTAATGCTATGAATTTTCCTCTAGGCATAACTTTAACATTTCTCATAGATTTCATTATATAAGGCTTTTGTAATTATTTTCTACATATTCATTTTTTAAATTTCAGGTTTAATTCCCTCTTTGATCTAGGAGTTGTTTAAGAAATGTTTTGGAATTTCTAAGTGTTAGGTTTTTTCCTTCCTTTTTGCTCCTAATTTCTAGTTACAAAAGTGATCATAGAATATGCTCTGTACTATTTGCATTTTTGAAAATTGGTTAAGGTTTTCTTTGGAAGTCAAATATGGTTAAATTTTGTACACATTCCATAGTACTCAAAAGCAAAGGGTAAACTGTGTCTTTTGATTAATATTGCAGTCTAATATTTATTTATCTGTGATAATTATATTATTTAGATCCCCTTTTTACTTTCTGGCTCTTTGATGCAGGCTGAATGAGGTAAATCAACTTTTCTGCTTCCATCAGTACCTCCTATTTTTTTTTTAGTATCTCTATCTTGTAATGCCTAAAATTTGTACTTTGGGAATTTGGTGTTGGGTTTTACTGCAGAAAGATGAACAGCAATTGTTATCTTCATTGTGGATTGAACTGATGATTATTATAAAGGGTCTTTCTTTGTCCCATTTTTTCCTATGAATTCAGTGTATTCTGATTTTAATTTTACTGTCTTTGCCTGTATATTTGGTTGAATTTGTCTGGTGTGTCCTCATTTCTGAGGAACTTCCTTTTATACATATCTCTTAGCTTAGTTTTCATTTTTTAGAGTGGTCTTTGTCAAATGTTAGCATTTGTGTTATAAACAAAAACTTTCAAGAAAGAACTAAGATTTTACCTTTTTTCTTTATGCTGTGGAACAGTATAAATCACATAGAAATTATCTTTTCCTTATAGAAATGAAAGAGGTTAGTCATAAAACTATCTGAGGCCCACGCTTTTTGAAAGTTGACTTTCACAATATTTTCCATGGTTAATGTCTATATTAGTGTCTATTTCCTCTTGAGCCTGTCTTGGTAAATTATATACAGATATATTGTATTTTATATATTTTAGAAAATTGCCCATTTCATCCAGATTTTAACATGTAATAACATACACCTGGGATGATAGTATCATTTTTAATTCACTCTGGCTTTTATAGTTATATCTCCATTCTCAATTGCTTTTTAATTATTCCTTCTCAAAAACTTATTTTAATTTATCTACACAAAGAATCAATTCTTATAATAAAAAATCCATTTGACAGCTTTTCTGATCATTCATTAAATTCTGCTTTCCTTTCTAGTAATGACCATCTCAGATATCTTATGTTGTTTTTATCTAGTATTTCAAATTAAACCATTCATTTTCACATTTTCTTTTTTAATAATAGAGACATCTAGGGCAGTGGTCCTCAAACAGGGATGGTTTTGCTGCCCCAGGGGAAAATTGACAATATCTGGAGACAGTTTTGGTTGTCATAAATGAGAGGGATGCCCCTGGCATCTAGTGGGTAGAAGCCAAAGATGCTGCTAAACATCCTTCAATGCCCAGGATGGTCCCCTACAACAAAAAGCTATGCAGCTTGAAATGCCAACAGTGCCGAGGTGGAGAAACCCTGCCCCAGAGAATTTTAGCTGCATCATATAAGTATTTTAAAAATATTCTACAAGTGAAGTTTCAATTTTCTTTTTGACTGTAAAGTTATTTGGAACGGAGTTACAATTTAATGTGACTTTCGTTATTGCTGTCAGAGAAAATGAATCCCAGAATTTTACCTTTCTGGAGTGTACTAAGGTTTTCATTATGGCTTAGGATATGATCAATTTTTATAAAATTTTCATGGACATATGAAATCATATTTACTCTGTAATGAACAAGTTTCTCTCTTCAACAAACCGTTTTATTTATATTACTCAGATCCTCTATATTCTGGCTACTTTAGCTGTGACATTTCAAGAAAAATAAGTTAAAGCCTCCTGCCACTTCTGTGTTTCCATCAATTTCTCTGTAGAATTTAAACATATTTTCTTCCTATGTATTGACATGAAGTTATTCATCACATAAATGTCCAAGAATGCTATATCTTCATTATTGGCTTCTCCTTGTTAATAAAAATAATAAGCATCTTTGCTTCAATTAATGTTTGTCTTAAATCCTACTTTTCTGCTATTATTTTTCTCTTTATTTTATCCACTGTTTGATTTTTGTCCTCTATCATTTATTTTAAGTGTGTGTCCTGTAAACAGTGTATAGTTTAGATTTTCGTTTCTAATCCAGTTCTTAATTTATTGTGAAATAGATATTTACTTTATTATAATGTTAATCATAAAAAGGCCAGAGAAACAGACTTATATTTTTGAATCTATTCTCTAAACATTCCCCATTCCATACCCCAACATGTACACACAATTCCAGCCACAAGCCCTTAACAAAAATCTGACATTATTTCCTCAAGGAAATGGGTCTTAGGGATCCATGTTTGAGGTTTTAAAAAGTTTCCAGCTGCCTGCTTTAGAATTCTTCAACCAGATATTTCCAACTCAGTAATTTAATATCTTTGCCAACATTTGATAATGGCAGACTTTTGGATTTTTGCAAATCTGCTAAGTGTGAAATGCTATCTCAAAATTGTTTTCTTTTGCACTGATTACTAGTGAGGTTGAATATCTTCATAATTTTAACAGCCCTTTGAGTTTCCATTTATACCTTAGGAAACACTGTGTCAATATTGCTGTTCAAAAGTGCACATGTCTGATAACCTAACAATTCTACTAAGTATTTACTATTGATAAACTTTCTTATTTGCATAAGAAAACATCTATACTACCAGAAAAAACTGAGAAAGACTTTGAAATGGACAAATGAACCCTTTAATGGAATGCTAGGCATTGTCTAGTGGACCTCTGGGGTTATCTGAGTCTAAAGAAATGTATGCCTTTATCTTTCACTAGACTATTTTGTAACTCTATAAGATGTCAAAAGTGGTATTAATACAGTGTATTCTTGTTCATAAAATGCAAATTAATATTGTTTGATAGAAGTACAATTGATCCCCCTGTAGAAAATGATTTCAGACATTACATTCTATGACCCTACAGACATTAACCAGTTTTGTATCTATTAGCAAATTTATTTTAGTATTTCTTATTACCTATGTTTGTGTCTATTCTTCATATTCTCCTTTGAACTGACTATAACATCTTACTGGCTTCCTCATTAATTAATGAGTTAAATACATTTTTACACCTGTTCATTTTACATTTGTACGAGAGCTACGATGTTACTTTCAAAACTATACATTACAACAAGGATGTTCATTACAGCATTTTGTAGTTCCAGAAAAACTGGAAACCATCTAAGTGTTCACCAGTTGGGAAATGGTGAAAATTTGTTGTATTTTCACATAACGCAATTCTAAACAGTTAGAGCTACATCTATCGATGTGAATGAACTAAAAAGCAATAATAAGTGAAAAAGAGTTTCAGAAGGAGACATACAGGACAACACCTTTATGTACATGCTTACAGCATGAAACATTACTATAAAGTGTTAAGGATACACAAAAATGCAGTAAACACATAAAAATGGAATAGTGGTTATTTCCTTCAGGGAAAGGAGAGACAGATACAAACATTGCTTAACTTGTATCTACAATATTTTATTTCTTCAAAAACAGATCGAAAACAACAACAACAAAATTAAATAGGTTCTTTAAAGCATCATGTTGAACTTAAATGTGGTGGGCTCTGGGAAGTCTGAGATGAGGGGAAAGGGCTGGCAAACACACGGTTTCATGGGCCATGTTAAGCATCATGAAATGCCCACAATTCTGTAGGACGGATGCCCCATCTCCAGCCTGGGCTCCAGACTCTTACATTCAGTTGCCTAACTGCCATCCTCACCTGGACACCTCACAAGCATACCAAACTTAGTATCCTGAAAATGGAACTCTAATGCTCCTTAAATCCATTCCTCCTCCATTTTTACCAAATCAGTAAACGGCACGTCTTCTTTGCAGTTAGCTGCCCAATCCACAAACCTCGGCATCATCCTTGATTTCACCCTTTCCCGGACCCTCCCGTCACTGTTGGCTCTGCCTCTACGATAAATCCTAAATCTCTCACGCTCCTCTCCCTCCCAAGCCATCGCCACGTCTTCTCTTTTTGCTCTTGCCACCCCGATCTATTTTCCACACAGTCACCAGAGGATCTCCCAAAACTGTAAACCAGGTCACGCTACTCTCCTGCTTAAAATTCTCCATTGCTCTCCTGATCCTCTTAGAATAAAATATACTCCACTTATCACAGCTTTCAAGGCCCTGCATCATCTGACCCTAGTCTGTCTCTCAAACTCTGTTGGCACGCTGTCTTTCTCACTTCCTGCGCTCCAGCTCCACCAAGCTTCCTTCTTTCAGACCTTCCGGCACCTGAAGGCTATGGCTGCCTCACGCTTCTGCACTGGCACTTCCGTCTGCCTGGAGCACTTGGCCCCTTGCCCTTCGTGTGGCTCCTCATCTTTCAGTTATTAACTTGGATGCCACCTCCTCAGACAGGCCCTCCCTGACCATTCTGTCTAAAATACCCAACTAACTGCTACTATGACTTTCCGATTTCTTACTCTGTTTACTTAATGATTATTCCAAGCTATAGTTATTTG
>PVKY010006035.1:0-16494 GCA_004027775.1 Bradypus variegatus
TGTTCTTTAAAAGTCAAACCAAATATTGTGTCTCAGTGACAGTGTAATCCAAAGAAATTATTTTGAATATGTGCTCACCTTTGGCGTATTTGATCTTCACTGTTTTCTATCTTTATTTAAACTTACCATATTAACCGTAATTTTAGAGGGAGATATGCAATAGTCTGAGGGAATGCTGAGCTTTTCCTTAAACCTTTACTCTTCCTCAATCTGTTAGCCCACTGCAACGTGGGCTCCCGTGCTATCCTTGTCACGGATCACAGATGCATGGCAGTATTTCACCATGTTCTCTAGCAGCTATTTCACATATGAGTTATGTTTTGTGCTGCTCATGTTCCTCTCCCAATCCCCAAAGCAGGGTCTTGGAGCTCACTCCATACAATCCTGGAAGAACTAGCTAGGAGATGGCTTTTAGCTCTAGTTCTAGAATAGCTGGTCTTTCTGTCCTGATTATTAGTGGCAATCTGGAACTATCTTACTAGCTTAAAAAAATATTTTTGAGCCTCCCCTCAGAGTTCCCACAGTGGTGACTGATGGAATGAAAGATCTAAAAAGATTGAAAACTATGGAAATAAGTTGTTTAGAATAAATTCTGAGTAACCATGCTTTTCTATACATTGTTTTTGGAATGTTCATTGTAAAACCAATAAACATCTTTATTTTGTCTTTGTAATTTAAGGGTTTAAAGGTTTTCTTGTTATTGTGGGATGGAGGTTTGATTGATATATGGTATTATAGGGTTAACTTTGTTTGGGACTCCAGTTTGATAGTGCTTGTATCCCAGGGCTCTAAAATTCTTTTTGAAACCTAATGGCACATATCAGTTGCCAAATGCTAGAAGTTGCATAACTTCTCTGATGATCTGTATCTGGGTCAGCCATCACAATCAATATTCACAAAAGATCCTCAAGAACCACTGTACTACTAATTAGCTAGCCAGTATTTATTGAAAACTTGAAATGAAAACATACTTTTATTAGTATATTTCTTTTCAGTCTGAACCCTGTGAAAAAGTGCCTCCAGCTGGTTCTTCTAGCTAGTGAATGTGCCTTAGGCATGGTGGGGAGCCTGCTTAAACCCTAAGTCCTGGGGTTCAGAGATACTGCATCTGCAAGCATGAAACTTGAAACTGATAGCTTGACCTACTGTAGGCCTCTGGGAGAAAATGGGATGTACTCAAACTTGGTTAATGATCTTTAGAGCATACCTCTTCAAACAGTCAAAATCATCAAGCATGATTTTATTTCCTGAAACCAAAATATTATTTTAAAGTATAACAGAAACAATGGAAGAATGATGTGAGGTAATGTTGTATGTAAAATAAAATAGATATATAATTCTTTTAACATCTTTGTTACCTTTTTTTTTGGAATAGTGTCCAAGAATCACTGTGTTGCTAGCAAGGGGGGCTGCTGGTCTGTGCTTCTGTTTTCAGTCCCTGGTGCTGTCAGTGTAGATGTTTTTAGTTACTCCCTGGATCATGTCTGGTGTGTGTTTTTAGGGGCTAGTCATGCTGGCACTCATGTTCCAAGAAGTTTTTCTTGTAAATCACAAATAATTTTTTATTTTATTTACAAAATACTTTTCCTCGTTATCTGAAAAATGAGTATTCTCTTATGTAAAGTGTAAGTGGGGGTGGGGAGGGATAACTTAAAACTTTAAAAAGCATAAAAAGCTGAATTTACACATCAAGTGATTTCTTCTATAGTAAAATAAATGTTTTATTTTAAAAAAAGGTATATTTAAATGTATGCTTATTGTAGCCCTTAAGGAAAAATGATTTTTAAAGTTGTTTTATTTGAAATTCACTGAAAATAAGGATCCAGTCTCAAACCATAAATTCGTAAGTGTTTTGGTTTAAATGATGTGAAAACTTTTGTTCAGTTATCTGTCCTTTTGAATTACACACTCTCAATAACTTCTTTGCTGGTTACTGAATGTCTAAGACATTCACATTCTAACTGTCAGCTTACCATTGCATTAGTGTTTCCCTTTGTTAGGAAAGTCCTCTGTATCTGTGGGGGCCTCTTCCGGTGTCCCACCATGAAGAAGTCCCAGCCCTGCAGTTCCACATTTTTTCCGAGAGAAGGGCACGAAGGGCACGGCAGCGGATGAGGAGAGCCTCTCTGCTCCTGCCTCTCCTACAGTCCAACCAGAGAAGAGCTGGGTAGCAAAAGCACTGACCTTGCTGGGGTGGCACTGACTTCCGGGTAGCAGGTTGGGTAAGGAAGGCCGCTAGGTTTTATTTTGTTTTGTTTTGAACTTCAAACTGATGGGAAAAGTGAGGCAAAAACACCACCATGCAGTAACATTCAAACAGAAATAGGTCGAAATATGTCTTTATTTCTGAGTTATGGGATGATGGGTAAATTATTACTTTATTACTTAAATTTGTCTGTGTTTTACAAACTTTCCTCAAAGTACTTTAAAAAAAAATCAGAAAAACATTCCTTGCTTGTCAGATGTTAGAAAGAGAGAAGCAAAAGAAAAGAGGACATGGGTAGGGCAGATCTGGGAGGCAAAAGACAAAGGGGGAACCCAGGCTTGTTACACAAAACAAAAAGGACAAACTAGTTAAGTGAAGGCTCACTCCCCTGTGGGTGACTGGGTGAGAAGTATGCTCCGCATAAACTGTTCTTGAATGCACTGACTGTTCAGGCCAGGTAAGGATCAAACTCTTGTGTCGCTTTTTACTCCACCTCAGTCCTCACGACACAGCTGCTGTGGCATTAATGCGTTTCACCACGACTTCTTCATATTGCTTTTGTGTCAGTAACCCTTCTGTGATGCTTTTACTTTCTTCAAATTTGGGTAACACAACTGCAATGTAGCCTTCAGTGGATGGCTGGAAAGGAAACAGAATATTCAGTACTATGAAATGATTTAAAAAAATCAGATAAAAGGTATGGATCACACTCTTTTCCTTCTCTTTTTTACCTTCTCTTGAAGAATAGATGGCTCATGGAGAATGTTTTCATTCACTTCCATCAACCGTCCTCTAACACAGCTATTAAAAAAAAACTGCTTTTCAGAAAAATATTACCATCCCTCTTTCTCTTAAATTGTGGGTAGAAAGTAACTCACCTAGATATGATATATTCTTCTCCATCTGAGCAATAAATCTTACACAGAGGTGCAAGTTCTGTGAGAAACTGGGCCCCCTGTGTGATTAAAAGAGGGAATTAATTGATGTACATGTTCACATTCCTTTGAAAGGCAGCCTTCAGGGTTATAATGGATTATATATTCCTGGAAATGGGTGTTTGAAATAAAAATGATATAAGTACCTAAAAACCATTTAATTATTCAAACATTTACATAATAAGTTACTTGCTATGTGCCACGCATCATCCTAGGCTTTAGGAAAAAAAGTAAACTAAGATGGATATTATAATAGCTTAGTTATAGGTTACGGACATGTTTTATCTACTGTAAATGAGAAAGCTATGTATAGGCAGGTATAAGGATTTCAAAAGTGCAGGAAAATCCATCATACAATTCAGCATGACAGACTATGACAAATACTGTACAAAATTAGTTTCATTAAGATTGCTCCTGACTTATTAGGACTAGATAAATGAGCTTTTTAATCAGGATCAACTACTAAGACATTTTTTTTAAAAAGGGACTTCTTCTGATTAAAAGAAGAATACATGCACTTTAAGGGAAATTTGGAGAAAACAGGAAAATTTTAAGTGGCAAAATAAAAAGTTTCTCATTATCCTATAAACCAGAAGTAAACACTACATTTTGGCATATTTCTGCTTGCATGTTATGGCATAGTTATTGTTTCATGTACTCCACAATAGAGATGGGATTAGGGGAAGTTCTGACACTCGTGTACAAGGAGGTTCATGGGAAACTGATGCTGGCATGCCTCATTTGTTGTTCTCGTTTCCAAAAAATTTTCCTAGGGTAAATGCAAGCATTTGATGTCAAGATGCAATTCTTTATGACTTCTTTATTTACTACTATACACAATATTGGACGGCATTCCCGTTACCACACTGACGTCACTCCTCTGTGTGGGTACTTCATGTCAAACTACTAGAGTTGTGCGACTACCCACTTCTGGGGGGACAGGTGGGTAATTCATCCCAGAGAACTTGTCCGAAATTGGGTCTGTATCAAAGCAGAAGCGTTTTGACCCCTTTTTATCACCTCCCTTGGGTGAATATATACATGATTGGCCATCCTGGGATCCAGTCAAAACTTATCTGTAGTGTGTTCAACATACAGGTTCTTCTCTGTTCTTTAGAAGTAACAATAGTGTTACTATTTTGGACAGATTTCTCACAGAAACTTCACAGGCACTAACTATTGTAATATACAGAATTTATTAGTGTTGTGTGCTTGTCTAAGCCCACTTGTTTCCTGAGGAAAGAAAAATTCAGTACTTATAAGGTAAGCATTCATTAGGGATCTTCAGACCTATCAAAAGGAATATGAACAAGGATCTTTTAGAACAGTGCTTTATTCCTGTTCTAAGTGAGGATTACAAGCTTATAAGCAGAAACTCTTGTAAGAACCCAGTAAATGAAGGACCTGAATCATGCACAGAAACTTTTCCAACCAGTGAGTTTGTCAGGACACTTTGGTATATTACAAAATTGTCTTTGGTATGATACCTCGTTTAATAAAATATATGCATTTTGCTTAGAGTTGTAGAGCCTGAGATAACATTTTGTACACTGAGCATTGTGGGGAGGTGGAAGGTGTGGGTAGATGTGCATTAGATTGGCAATGACTTGGGAATGGAAAAAATGGAAAGAAGCAAATACTATATATTTTCTTGGATAGATTTTCTTTTTTACTATCTCAGGATGTATATACATATTTTTAATTTACTTGTGAAAATACATGGCAAATAAAAAGTTGGTTGCTTATACTTTATAGAACTTGAGATTACTGGCTTAATAATCATATCACCAGGCTTATAAACTAGATGGGACAAAGTATCTCCTATAATAGTATTAAAGTTGTTCTTTCAAATGGCTACCTTGTGGGAATGATAGGGGTGGTACAGAACCTACTATGATACTGTACCTCGTAAAGAACCTCATTTTTTTTGTCTATGAATTTCTGTTTGTTAAGCTTTCCCTAAAATCAGCATCTCAGACTGCCAGGGAAAGATGCTAAGTACACACTATCGGATCCCAAGACTGACTGTATCTATCATTACTGTGAAAAACAGAATTTAAACAGACAAACACAGGATTATAGGAACATACCCGCTTAAATTTCCCAGAGACCTTGTTCTGAAGTCTGCTACAGTTCGTACTGATCTGATAGGAAATGCTCTTAATAGTTTTTCCACTTTGAAGAACTGGATGAGATCCTGCCAATGTGATGACACATATTCTACAAGGAGCAAAATTGATCCTATGTTATTGCTTGGAACTGTTCTTCCTCTAACACAGTATCCCTACTGGCACAAGAACATCGGAGCTGACGTTGTTTAATCCAGCTGTCATTACTCCTCCCCCCATTCCCTTTGGCTACTTTTGGAATATAACTGTAGGATGGGGACTGCAGTAATAAAATGGGACTGAATCTTCTTCCAGGAAAGGGAAAAGGACCAGAGGGTCCTTTAAGTAGCACTGGGGTAGAACAGACCAAACTAAGTATGTCTGTATGTACAGGAGACTACGTATGCCTCTATCCTAGCCCTCTCCGTGGACTCTGCAATTCAGTGCAGAGATATAGGCTGGCTGCTTCAGGCAGTAGCTGACTGAGGGATGGTCCTGCACGTGGACTTGTGGATAATCAGGTTTATTTGTTTAGTGTGACTAGGCACTGGAAGCCTAGTTTTTACCAACCGAACTCCTATAATAAACATCATTTCAACAACGTGGAAGATAATCATTTAGTGAACATTTGTTCAATCCAAGACCATACCAGGCTACGATACCAGGGAAAAAAACATCAGTTTTTGGTAATTTTAAATTCCTAGTTCACTTACCGGTTAGAATGCTGCAATATGCAGTGGTCCTCACAGGGTTTTCCTTTGACGTCTAGAAGAATAAATAAATCTGTTGGTTGTTGGATCAATATTTACTATCCGTTGAGGCTGTTTTATACACACACACACTCAAGTAACAGTAGTTTTGAATGGAAGTGGCAAATTTTCTGGACTGTGCAGATGCAGGCAGCCAAAATAGTTTCACTGTATGGTACTTTCTGTGGTTCACAGAGATAGAGTAATTATAAGGATTGGACACATACTGATCACTGGTATTCCTTTCAATTCTCAAAAGGATACACCTAAAGGCTTCCCATAAAATACTTAAAAGGACCAGGCCCAGATGGAATCATTCATTTCAAAGTTAAGATGGGTAACAACTCCTCCAGCTTGTTTTATCCTCATTTTACAATGGGCACACTCATCATCCCAGAATCAAAGACACAAAGTGGATAGAGGAGGTGCCTCCGCCACTGATATTTACTGGGTACACAAAACGGTTCAACAGAATACTTACAAGTGATAAACGAATTTAGATAATAGGGGGGATTCTCCTTAAGTGTTAACTGTAGATTCTGGATTCTATTCTAATCTATCCTTACTGCCTCTACCTTATTGTCTAGCTGACCAATTAAACCCTATACCGCTACCTATAGGATTCAGCCCCCCAAATTACGCCAGGCACTCAAGGGCCGTTGCAATCGATCTGCTTATTTCTCGGACCTCATCTTGGCATACTCATCTTCTCCCAAGTCATCCACCTTTGAACTCACCAGTACCAGAATGCACCCTGTTACATTTCACGCCTCCATATCTTCGCAAATGCCAACCAGGTGGTCCAGTTTCACCTTACGTGGGGAGGAAGCGCCAGGGAGAGCGCGTGTGGCTTATGATCTAGCACAGGAGCCCCCACTGCATCAAGCCATTCGGCAGAGCAGGGGCCGACGTCACTCTTCACTTACCCGCTTTGTACCAGCGAGTGAAGTAACGATCCACGAGCGACGGCACCACTGGCTCTGCGGCTGCGGGCTCGGTAGCCATGGCGACCTCCAGGGCGGCTACCCCCGTCTACCAGAACACGAGCCCTTCCTCCCTGTAGTCCCGGATCCCGGGTTTCCTTCCGGCGCGCAGTGCGCACAGGCGCACTGCCCTCCTGGCTCGCTGGTTCCGCCCACCGCCGCTCTGCTTTGGGGTTTGACGTAAAACCAAGGCCAAATTCAATAGGTTGGAGCGGGGTGTAGCGCTCGGCGCTGCTCCTCTGTTTCTCCCTTCGGGGGACCCCCGGGGAAGGCGGGCACTGACAGCGGCCTTGGGGGCTGTCCTGTTCTGGCCCCGCCTTGCTGTCGTCATTGTACGCGGTGCGCGTGCCCGGCCTCCTTCGCCCGCGCGTCACTGTCGCACCGGCCGTCCCTCTGTCCCGTTTCAACCGCGACCCCCAGGGTCCAGCACCTGGCTTCCAGCACCCGGCTGCTGTGGCCTAGCGGCCCGAAGGCCCGGCGCGCGCCCTGGGAGGGCGGCATCCGCTGTCAGAGCGAGGCGCATGCGCAGTGCCGTACGGGCTCCCGGAGGCCGGCCACGCGTGGCCTGGGCGGCGAGGGCGGATTCTGGGCTCCCTGATTCTCAGGTGCCGCGCAGGTGAGCTTTCGAGCGACCCACAGGGGTGGGTCCACCAGGGGCTGTCCTCGGAGCGCCAGACCTCTGCGTGCGGCGGGGTGAAGTGCGGCAGATGCGGCGTAGGCCACCTCTTCCCTCGAGCCTCTAGTTGTTTCTGCGGTCTTGCCCAGTGCCCCCACCTACGACCATCCCGGGGCTCTGCGGGGCTCGGGAGGCCCAGCAAGACGCGCTGCACCTCCAGCTGCACACTAGCCTCCGGATTCCTTGCAGGGGGTGGACGTGACCTCTGAAAGTGAATGAATTAGTCCACGGTAGAAGGCCGTGGTTATTAGAGAGAGATTCGGGTGCTGAGCTGCGGTTCCCTTCTCGTGGTTGGGATCTTTTCGTGGAAGTGGTGTCTTCTGTGCTTCTCCGTGGGCTGTGGTATTATGTGGTCCCGTCGCCTGTTAACACTGTGGTCTCCTTGGAGGCTGCACTATCTGAGTTGTTGCTCATCTTCAGATCCTAGCACTCGGCTAGTGCTCAGTGTTTGAAGGAGGCCACAAACCAGGTCGTAGAACTGGTACTGTGTGGAGAATTCGAGCTGTGTATTGAGAGCCACGGAAGAAACCTGTGAGTAGTTGACTGGTTGATGCAAAGGGAGTATGAAGAATGGAGCTGGTAAGGTAGATCAGGGACGTGGTGTGTTTGGAAACTAGACTTGAACCAGTCAGATGGGGATAAAAGGGTGAGCAGTAAGGAGGCAAAGACAATTTTCAACTTGGGGGACAGAGTAGAAATGCCATGGCCCCAAACTGGGATAACTGTTCTTCAGTGGAAGGATAGCAAATTCTTCACTTTCCAGATTAAATGTGATTTGCTTGTGAGTCATCCTTGTGATAACATTAGGAGGTTGAAAATGTGGGTTTAGTTTTCAGTGTGGGGGTTTAGGACTAGGCATTTAAATGTAATCGGCATATTAGTGACACGTCTAGTATTTACAGTCATGGACATGATGAATGGCTGAAAGGTGAGTAGATGAAGGGGAAAGAGAAGAAGAAGAAAAGTAGAGGATCCAGAATTAACCAATGGTGTGGGGGATTCTTTAGTACATTCCAGGGCTGAGAAAAGTTGACTCATAGGGGCTAGAGGGGAGGTTGGAGATTGTAGATATAAAAGAAAAGTTATTAATTTAAGGACAAGGCCCTGCGGTAGTTCAGAGGATTCTCCTGTCTTAGCCTTGGGAAGAAGTGGGGTCATTTGTTCCTGTGAGAACATAAGGAAATAGAAAAGGATGATGATGAGAAAATTCAGAGACGTTAGTCTGGGGCCTAAGTGGGAGGAAGGTGAAGGTCCACTAAGAACTCAGTAATCTGAGAGCTCAGGTTGTTTGCTGTATTTGTCTAGTCAGGAAGCAGAATTCACACAGTATTTAAACAGAGGATTTAATATAAAGGGTTAGTTAGACAGCTGTTGGAGGGGCCAAAAAGCGAAAAGGGAGCAGCGAGGCAACAGATATTTTAACTGAAGGAAGCAGCTACTGCACCTAGCCAGGCTGGAGGACAAAACAAAGGGAGGGAGTCAGTTTATCAGGACCTAGACATTGGAGGTGAGGCACAATGAAGCTAGAACTCTGGCTTCTGGGGTTGATAACTCAGGAATTCAGAAAAGGAGCCCCAGGGGGCTGGGTTTCCTAGACCTGTGAAGGGGGAGCTGCCTGATTGAATCTCGTACCTCTGGGTCTGAGGTTGCTGAGGCTGGTCCTGGGAGCGCTAGAGACACAGAACAAGGGCCTCTCTGCCAGGATGAGGCCATTGCTGGGGCAACATTGACAGGAGCAGCAAGACAGCAGGGAAAAATGGGGTTTCCCCTCCTGCCTTTCCCTCCCAGGTCCCAGGGACCCCAGGTTGTCCGTGAATAGAGTCCCACGTTCACAGGGAGGGATATGGAAACACGACGATGATCTGATCCTGGTAACAATAACAGCATGATTGCTATTAGATAAGTCACTGTGTGAGATGGCCAGGAGACTGCACATCTTGCCCGGTGGCCTGCTGTTCTCATCCCTTGCTTACTCCCTTGTAACCAGACATGCCAGGCAGTCTTGTCTGAACTCTACTCAGCCTTTCAGATCTATTTGAATTGTCATCTTTATCATTGTTTTTTAGATGAAAGATATGTAATTTTTATATACTTTGAAAAATCCAAGCTCTCTCTATACTAAGATGTTAGAATTAGATCTAAATTGAAAATTTGCACAGTGTAATACAGGTTCAAACAGTTTCCAGAAAGTCTTGAATATAAATGTCAACCAAAACTGTTGTCTGTCTTGATTCTCTTCCTCACTCCCGCCATATACCAACTTGTCTTCTCTAAGCCCTTATTTTATGTTGTATCATTCATGTTTTACTTAACATGATCTTCCAGGTAGGTTGGTTCCTATTTATTCTCTCAGTATCATGTAAATGAAATAGATGCCAAGATGAGAGAATTCACCTTGGTCTAAGGTGACAATAAGGCCAACACAGTTTTTGTAAGTGCCACCCTTAAGACAAGTTAGGGTCCTCTAATCAGAAACCCTAAAGGGTTTAATGTAAAAGTCCAGCGCAGTTAATATTTGCATTTTTCTTCCCTAGTTAGATAATGATATGCCTAAAAGCAAGTCTGATTTTGCCAGCCCAAAGAATATTTCACCTTTAGCATTCTTTACCTATCTTTTCCTGTTGTCCTAGTAAAAGCCTGGCCAAGAAAGCAGAGTTGTTTTTTTTGAAGTAGTTATATCAGCTCTTTAAGCTCCTCAAATATTGGCCATTAATTTGAATTAGACTATTGCAATCTCACAGTATCTTTTTTTTGCCCCCTGAGAAGAGTAAATACATTTGTTTATTTGCGTCTTTGATGTCAATTTTTTTTTATGAATTATGTGGCCAGTTTATAAATAAATTGCCCTGGTGTATATTAAGGTCAGCTTATTCCAGATTCTCTTCAACTGCAGACATATATGTATAGATTTTTATATAGCTGTCTAATCAGTGTAGTAATCATTTTATTTTTCATTGTGATTTTATAAATCTATGTCAGGTTATTAGGCAAAAATAAGATTTTTTTTCCCATTAATTTTGTTCTTTTCAACTTCCATGAGGAATGACCTATTGTTAAAATCTTTTTTGAAGAAAGAAACTCTGAAGTTGAGAATCTTGCCTCCCCTCAAGAGATTTTAGATGCTTCAATTTGTAGATCATAGTTATAAACTGTGGGACAGGTTGCTGCCACACTAGGTAGGCGTGTGTTTAGATAAGCAGTTGTTTTTCCCTTGGTTATTCTAAGTACCACTCCCCCGTCCCGTTCTCCGCCCTCCCCCAACCTTTCCTTACCTGAGTGGGGTCATTTATCTCTATTCCCTTGTTCCTTTCTCTCTCAGGAATTAATGCTTCATCAGACAATACCTTTCTCTTGGGAGTTGCTTCATCATGCGAAATCTAAAGTTACTTCAGTCCTTGGAGTTCAGGGATATTCCAGCTCCAGGGAAACCCCAGTGCTTCTCTCTCCGGACCGAGCAGGGGACAGTGCTCATTGGCTCAGAACATGGACTGATAGAAGTAGATCCTGTCACCAGAGAAGTAAGTGGCCGGTGGAGAATGCTAGCACTGGGCATGGCCCTTGGCTTGTCTTCCTCCAGACTTTCTCCTCCCCAGATAGTCTTTCCTTTAAATCTCACTGATTTCGTGTCCCCAAATGAACCTTCCCTGTGCTTTATATGGATTCATATTAGGCATCATTTAAATAGTCATCTACCTTTAACTTGCCAACTATTTTAAAGTGTAGTTTACAAAACCTTGACCTTTTAAATTGTAGGTGTACCCTACCTTCTACCCTTTCTACCATGTAAATACTATTGAAAACGGTTCTCAGCTGGGAATGCATGTGAAAAATGCTTACAGAGCATTTTAAAAATAAATATGTTTGAGCCCCCATCCCATAGCAACTAAAGTAGAAACTTCAGTGCTGGATCCTGAGCATATATATTTTCAAGTTACACTCCCTTGAATATATTTTGCTACTAATGTATTTTAGGTGATTGTATTCTTTATGCCTCATTCCCATACTATAGAAATCTTTGAGAATCATTGTACTGCCATCAAATTTTATTGGATGTGCATATTTTGTGGATTATTGGACCTTTTTAAAGAGACCAAGCTCATTTTTTTGTTTCTCAGTTTGTGTTTGACTGTCTTCTAGTGGAGGATGGTTTTAGGATAGATGGAGCCATTTGGAATGATATGATATCCTCTTTGATCCATTAAAAAAATATTCTTTGTGGGAAGAGATATTTTTGTTTGGCAGCCTTATGAAGAATTTTTAACTTTATGATCAACTGTTGCAATGAACTGAAAAGATTTCATTTTTTCAGTAATAGTTACAATGTTAGTATTATGTTAGAGTAAGTATAATAAAAGATGATGTTCACTCAGCACTTGCTGTGTGCCGTGCTCATAGGAATCCTCCCTGGCCCCTGGTGGCATGTGTGTGTGTGATGGGGGGTCCTGTGACTTCATGGCAGTAATCAATGTTAAAATATTGGAATAAGTTGTCCAAGATTGTATGGCTACAAAGTGGGAGGCCTTGAACCAAGGTAAGTGCAAAGTTACTATGTTTGTCTCCCCTTCTCCAATTTCTTTTTTTTTTCCTGCTTCTTACAGTTTAAAAAAAAAAATTTTGGAAAATTTCAAACTTCTGAAAAAGTTGCAAGAATAGTACAGAAAATGCGCCGCATTTGTCAGCGTTTGCTTTCTCTTTTTCTCTACATGTCTTTTTTTTTTTCCTGATCCATTTGAAAGTAAGTTTTGGGCATTATGACACATTGCCCTTAAATATAACTTCAGTCTCCTAAGAACAGAGACACTTGCCCACAAAACCAGTATGCCTCCAAGGGTTTGCACAGTGATGCAATATTGTTATTTAATATACAGTCTGCATTTAAATTTCCCCAGAGTGTTCTGTAGAGCTGCTTTTATTTTCCAGTCCAGGATTACATGTGGCAGTGGCCACCATGTCTCTGGAGTCACCTGTAATCTGTAATAGTCCTTGTCCTATTGTCTTTCATCATGTGGACATTTCTTGAGAGTCCAGGTTCATTTTCTTATAGACTCTTCCTTCCTGATTAGATTCAGTTTAAACATTGTTTGCAAGAATGCTATATATATCTGTATACTTTCTTTTGTATCACATCTGGAGGCCCAAAATGTCAGTTTGTTCGATTATTGGTGATGCTCTAGCATCAATCGCTCTGTTTTAAAAGTACCTTTTCCACTTTATAAGTAATAAGTTATGTCTGGAACCAAACGAATATCCTGTTGACCAGCAATATTTTACCTGATGGGTTTAGTATCTGTTGGTCATCTTTGCCTGAATCAGGTATTTTACTGGAGGTTGCAAAATGGTAAACTTCTGAATTCTAAATTGCCTAGTTTTTCTACATTTATCAGCTGGTTTTCTTTGAAGAGTTCCCTACTCCTCCCTCCCTCTTTTTCCTAAGTATCAGTATGGACTCATGGGTCCTTTTTTAAAGGTTTAATTTTTAATGTGTTATAATTCATCATCATCACTGATTTTTTTTTTATGCTAAATTGATCAAAGCATCTAGGGAGAAGCCTTCAGGCTATATATCCTGTCTTTTGACATCTCTATTAGTCTTTAAACACTTCCTGTCACAAGATTTATTGCCTTTTAAGTGCAGCTCTCTTTTTTTCTCCCTCTCTCACTCTGTCTTTCTCTCCCCCTTCTTCTCTTCTATGCCCTCTCTACCCCTCTCTTTTGCCTTTGACAGGCATTGAGTGATATGAAGATAGAAGGTACTGGAACCCACTATTATCCCCATTCCATCTATATCAACGTCTATATACATAAGCTTAGAAAATGAGATTTTTTAAATATGGTAAAATACACATAATACAAAATTTACTATTTTAATTGTCTTAAAGTGTACGATTAATGGCACTAAGTATGTTGATCACGTTGTCATCACCACTCTCCAGTTCCTAGACTTTTTCATTGCCCCAAAGGAAACCCCAGAATTGTAGTTTTTGATCATTATAATTATTTTCTATTTATTTATACAATAAATAACTTCAGTTGCTGTGAAGAGCAAAGGGGATTCTAAAGGTTTTATTAATTTTCTTTCTTCTTTTCTTATATTCATTTGCTAAGAGATAAGCCTTTTACTTTTCCTTTACAGTATTCTGAGCTGTAAATATAGAATTTGTCAGGTCTGGCAAAAAAGGTCACATTAACTATTTTTCTTGATAAAGACGGTAGGGTTGTGGTACTTCTCAAATGAAAGTATGGATTTTAATCTAGAAAAAGACATTTTCAGAAGCTTTCAGATTATAAAAGAAGCATTATAAAGTACTTCGTTCCTGAGAATGTTATGAATCGTTCTCAAAAGCAGACTTGGTTCGTTTAGTTATTTTTTGTTTTGGCGAAAGGTGAAAAATGAAGTTTCTTTGGTGGCAGAAGGCTTTCTCCCAGAGGATGGAAGTGGCCGCATCGTTGGTGTTCAGGACTTGCTGGATCAGGGGTCTGTGTGCGTGGCCACGGCCTCCGGAGACGTCGCTCTGTGCAACTTCAGCACGTGCCAGGTGAGCGCAGGCTGTGAGGAGGACAGCTCAGCCTCCTCAGGTCACATTGTGTTGAACTTTTCCAATCAGTAGCCATAATATTTAAGCATTTTGCAAATTAGAGTCTTTGCATCATATTTTTCTTTATAAAAAATTTCTGGCATGCCTTTAGCTATATTTCAAGATTCTTCTAAAACTCAGTTTTTATCATTTGCATCTGTTAATCAGAATATTCCAAATGAGAACTTTTCTTTTTTTTTTTTTTTTTAAATAAATAGGAACTGGTCATTCTGGTGTGTGGTATGGAGCCCCTCTTATCAGAATCTGCCCTTAAGTTGGAACTTTAATTTCTCAGCTTAGGAAACTGAAAGGTTTATATGGCTTATTATTCTATTATGAATTCTGGTTTGGTCTTTCATACATGGCCAACTTCAAGTCTCTGAACTGCACTTTACTAAACTAATGTACTCTCATTATGTGCATCACTTTGAGACTACCAGAGGAGATAGATTTCACTCATTTCCTTCTTTCTCTACTTTGGCATAAGCTCCCAGGAGGAGTTTCTGAATTTTCAACCTCACCTTAACCACAAAGGTTTCAAGTTCCAGTTGCCTAATTCTTTTTAATCTTTGATTGCTCTTTTAGATGTGATCTTTTCAACGACTTTCATCACAGGAGTTTTAGCATTACTAATGGTAGGGTAATAATGGCAGCTGACATTTATTAAATGTTTACAATGTGCCAAGTACTTTTTTTAAGATTAAATTTTATTTAATTGTCACTGCAACCTTATGAGGGCGGTTGCTGCTTTCCCATTATTCAAAAGAGGAAATCAAGGCACAGAGAGTGTAAGTAATCAGGCCAATGTCTCACAGTTACCAAGTGTGCTTTGAACCTTTGTGGGCTACATCTGGCATCTTCAGCTTCTTTTCTTTTCTTTTTCTTTTTTATTGTGGTGCCATAGATAACACAATATTTGCCATTTTAACTGTTGACATCTTTGCTCATAACCTTTCTATTCTAGTGCAATAATACATCTTAACTCTCAGTTCATGGTCAGAAATAGCAAAACCATCAGGTACAATTTACTTCATATTTCTCTTATTTAAAAGGCATGCTTTTCCTTTTAAAATAGTTTGTAGATTTTTTTCTAAATATTCCCAATTTTTCCATTTAGTGGGGCCAATTCAGGTGCCTTATGGCTTCCTAGTGTCTGTGAGACAGAGTCCCTGTTCTTATCATGCCTTCTAAGACTATTCACTGTCTGTTTTCCAGATTCCTTTGGGAGTTGGGGGGACAGCTGATTTCTAACATCTCCTTTTATGCCTTTGTGTCTCAGCACTGTGCTTTTCCTCCTGGTCTCTCCTGGCCGTATTCTCTCACCCTGTGAGGCACCTCTTCAGAAAAGTTTCCCTGAGTTCCCCGGGCCATTTGTCGTTCCATGCTCTAAGAGCCCACTTTCTTTCCCAGAGGCCTTAGTTACAGCTGTCATGTTACTGTGGAGTCAGCTTCTTATCTCGTGCACGAGACTGCTCTGGGAGGAGTGGGGTGGCCTTAGTCGTTTCCAGTTCCTTTGCTAACATCGTGCCTGGACACTTAACACCTGTTACTGAATAAATGTTTGTTGAATAAATTCATGGTTGTGTGTTTTGTTTTCAATTGTTTTGGGTGAGGTTATAGCTAAGGTTTACTAAGATGCTGGTGTTTTGAAATCTCCCTTTTCATTTTCTCTGTTGTCTCAGCTGGAATGTGTTGGGAGTGTAGCCAGTGGTATCTCTGTCATGAGTTGGAGTCCTGACCAGGATCTGGTGCTTCTTGCCACAGGTAAGCTTGTCAGTGTGCCTAATGCTGACCAACATTGTTCCTAATATCTTATATTCTTAAGTTTGGAAGTGGGAATTTCTGGAGGTAATGTGTTCTTTTTACTTCAGTTGTATCTATTGGTATATTGTTATAAAAAGTTGTTTCATGTAATTTCTCAGTCTTGGGGAATGGGAAACAAAGTCACAAAATCTGGGAAGCCTGTTAAGTCCATCATTGCAAATAAAAGTCTTAAAAACATTTATTTTTAACATGCTCTAAAAGGAAGAGTTGCTATGTGAATAGATTCGAAAAACCCCTCTTGCAGTTCTGTTTTTCCCCATAAGTGTCCTCATCCCAGATGAGTCCATAAACCAGCACCACTAATGGGGTATAAATTCAAAGAGACATTTTGGAGTCTCTTTGGAGTGTTGAAATTAGTGGAAGAGGGCTATGTGGACTTCTTATGCCACTTTACACATAAAAAGTTGAGAATAATAGCCAAGGCATTTTGAATGACTT
>PVKY010006036.1:0-16492 GCA_004027775.1 Bradypus variegatus
CAGTGTTTTTCACGGAGGTGTCCCCTTGCTCTGTCTCACCTAGCCGCCATCTTAGGTTCTCCTCTCACTCATTAAGTTTTATCTCTCAGAATCTTGAATCCACTAAAGTGTTCCAGACAAGTCCTAAAACCCAGAGGCAACAGCCTCTTCAAGAACAAAAATCAGATGCAGCTCCCTTTCCCATAATGTTGACACCCCCTTTCAATATGAACAAGTTAGGGTGGTCACTGCCTAGACACCTCTGAAGATCAAGAAAGTGATTAAATGAGAGAATGGGGTAGCAACAGTTACGATAGGATTTAACAGGATTATGAATACTGAAACTTTATATAAATATATATATATTTAGATGCTAGGGTAGATTAGAATAACAAGAAAGAAATAACTGAAATGATGGAACTTTAACCTATAACATTCTTTGAAATTTGCTCTATAGCTATTCATTGAATTGTGCTTTGAAAGTTATCACCTTTCTATACATATCCTGTATTTCACAAAAAGAAAAGAACTGAAACTGTGGAACTGTAAACCACAATATTTTTGGAAATTACCAATAAAACTACTTGTTGAGTTGTATCTTGAAAGTTAATACCTTTCTGTATATGTGATATGTTTTATAATAATGGAAATAACTGAAATTGTGAAAAAATACGTGCATGATTATATTGTTCTGCCTATAAAATATAGAAATGCAATACATTTGACAATAACAGCATAAAGGAAATGGGAACAAAGCTGTACTGAAGTAAAGAAATCACATCAGAATATAATTTGAATCCACAGAAACAAAGAGAACCAAACAGGGTAAATAAAAAGTCAGTGTAACAAAACTTTTAAGTATACACTTGTTCTTCTTCTCTCAGTTTCTTTAAATGAAATAAAGTAATAAAAAGTAATAATTGTAACAATGAGTTGTTGGTTTTTAATACATATATAAATATAATATCTATAACAATAATAATACCAAAAGGACGGAATAGGGAAAACAGATACATATGAGTAGTCTCTCTATCTCACTGGAATTAAGTTAGTATAAATATGAAGTAGATTCTGATAAATTAAGATGTATATGGTAAGTCCTAGAGCAAACATTAATACTTTTTAAAATATTTACAATATAGTGTAGAAATCATTAAAGGAATTAAGATGCTATACTATAGAATATTTAATTTAATGAAAAGGAAGTAATAAAAGAGGAACTAAGAAACAAAAGACACGACATAGAAACAAAAAGTAAAATGGCAGTTGTTAATCCAACTATTTTCAAAATAACCTTAAAGGTAAACGGATTAAACAATCCAATCAAAAGGCAGATCATCAGACTGGATTAGAAAAACAAAATCCAACTACATTGCTGTCTACAGAAGACACACTTTAGATTGATACACACAAGCAGGCTGAAAGCAAAAAAGATGTAAAAAGAGTATGCAAATAGCAAGCATAAAAAAAAGCTGAAATGGCTGTACTAATAGCAGACAAAATAGACTTTAAAGCAAGAACTGTTCATAGAGATAAATACAGACATTTTATAATACTAAACGTATCAATCTACAAGGAAAAAATAAAAATTATAAACATACGTGCACCTAACAACAGAGTCCCAAAATACATGATGCAAAGACTGACAGAAGTAAAGAAAGAAGTACACAATTCAACAGTAATAATTGGAGACTTCAAAACCCTACTTTCAATAATGGATAGAACACTATAACAACACTATAAAGTAACTTTTGACAACACTATAACAACACTATAAACTCAATAGATCTAACACTTCTGAGACACATAACTCCATCCAACAACAGCAGAATACACATTCTTTCCAAGCATAAAACATGGAACACTTTCCAGGGCATACCAGACGCTAGGCCATAAAGCAAGTCGTAATAAATTTCAAATGACTGAAGTCATTCATAGTATGTTCTCTAAACCCAATGGAGTGAAATTAGAAACCACTAACAGAAAGAAATTTGGGAAACCCAAAAATATATAAAAATTAAACAACACACTCCAAAATAACCAATGGGTCAAAGTAGCAAGGTAATGTGGAAAATAAATTTGAGATATATGAAAATGAAGACATGCCAAAACATATGGAATTCCACTAAAGTAGTGTTTAAAGGAAAAAAATAGTTGTAAATGCCTACATTTAAAAATGAAAAAAGATCTCAAATCAACCTAACCTCCCATCTTAAGACATTGGAAAAAGAAGAGCAAACAACCTAAAGTATGCAGAAGGAAGGAAACTAATACAGATTAGAATGGAAGATAATGAAATCAAAATAGGAGAACAATAGAGAAAAATCAACAAAACCAAACACTGGTTCTGTAAGAAGCTCAACAATATTGACAAACCTTTAGCTAGACTGACCAAGAGAAAAACAGAAAAGACTCAAATTATTAACATCAGGAATGAAAGAGGGGATATTATAGCTGATAATACAGAAAAAAAGATTATCAGAAAATACTATGAACAACAGTAGGCCAAAAAACTAGATAACTTGGATTAAATAGAAAAATTCCTATAAAATGACAAAAACGGACTCAAGGAGAAGTAGGAAAGCCAATAAATCCATAACAAGTAAAAAGATTGAATCAGCAATTTTAATAAACCCAATAGGCCCAGATAGCTTCACTGATGAATTCTACATGACCCAAATGGCCACAGTATGCCATGCCCTTACCAACAGTAGTCCCAAAATACCTAGGTCCTTATCTGAAAAGGCAAATTTATAGGGACAGAAAGGTTAGAGGATGCCTAGGACTGGGGGTCAGGGAGAGGAAGACTGCTAAAGGGCATTCTTTTGGAGTTGATGAAAATGTTTTAAAAGTGATTGTGGTGATGGTTGCACAACTCTGTGAATATACTCAAAAACACTGAACTGTATATACTAGAAACCACTGAAATGGGTGAATTGTGTGGTATGTCAATTCATATTAATAAAACTGTTATACATGTAACAGTTACTGGTGTGCTTCTACAGTTGACCAAATGACCAAAGCAGACCCAATCATAGTTCTTTTAGGTGGCTGAAATGGATACAGTTGAAACTCTATTTGGCTTTTAACTTCCAAGGCCAAACTTGGGACACTTGTCATTAATTAGAACAGTTCAATCACTGATATTTTGTACTCTATTATTTCACTTTCTGAACACATCCCCTAATTCTTTCAACTCTCTTATTCCTTTATTCTTATATTTACTCCTTGACCTCTAAGACCTCCAATCCCTTTACACCTCTTCTCCAAGACTTCAAGCTGCAATTCCTTCCCTATTCATCCCAAATCTCATGTTTCATCTCATCAATCATTATCTTCTTAGGATCCCTTTGACTCCTTATCCTTTTACTAAATATGCCCTACAATTCCAACCATGACTTAAAAATCCTTTTCTTTCTCTTCTCTAACAAAATTTGGGTATTGGTAGGGTAAGAAAAACCCAGAGCATTACAAATACTTGGTATGCATTCCAAGTTACAACTGCCAACACTATTTAGCAATCCCATCCATGGCCAGCACTATAACTCCCATTCCCTTCTGCTTCCTCTCCCATTTTCCTTACCACTATCCCAAATCTTCAGCTCTCTTCAAACCTCCAACCCCAGTCCTGCATCTCACTTTCTTATATTTTATATCTAGATTTGAGTTTCCCCCAAAACACACCCTGAGACAAAGATTTGAGTACAAGTATGTTTCTGGAAAGGTGATCCCAGGAAACACTGGAAGGGGAGTGAGATAGGAAAGGAAAGGCAGCCAGAAGAGAGTTCATTGTCAAGTAATCTATTATTAAAGGTAACTGGAGCTCAAACACACTAGGAAGCTCTGGGAGCCAGCATAGAGGTATGCACCTCAGAGTCATCCCATCCAAAGGGTGAAGATACGGTATTTATCCAACAACTCCCATTATTAATTGATTTATTGAGGGCTGCTCCCAGGAAAAGGACCTTAATTATCTGGCATCTATGACCTGCCTTGCCCCCTGGACAAAAGCAATTCACACAGTGTGACTGTGAAAACCTTGTGGATCACACTACCTTTATCTACTGTATGGATGGAAGAGTAGAAAAATGGGGATAAAAACTAAATGACAAATAGGGTGGGATTGGGGGTGTGGTTTGGGTGTTCTTTTTTCACTTTTATTTTTTATTCTGATTCTGATCCTTTCTGATGTAAGGAAAATGTTCAGAAATAGATTGTGGTGATGAACGCATAACTATATGATCATACTGTGAACAGTTGATTATATACCACGGATGATTGTATAGTATGTGAATATATTTCAATAAAACTGAATTTAAAAAAAATAAAAAAATAAAAATAAAAAAAGCAAGTCACAAATGCCATAAACTCTCAATCAAAGCATACAAAATTCTCAAAACACTTTCCATAACACAGAATTCCTACAAAAATTTCTGTAGCCACAGCCATCCTTATCCCCTCCATAGTATCAGAACAGGTATCCAATCATTCACCTGTGCTCTGGGATCCTGTTGTGATCATCTATAGTGAGTGAGCAACTACAGTCTTTTTCTTCCCAGAATGATTTCCATACTCTGGGCTTCCCAGTTATACGAACTGATACATTTCCTTTTTTTTTTGAACCAGTTTTGAGTTGGACTTCTCTCACATGCTACTCAAAAAGCATTATTACAGTCCAATGACCTCTTTAAGGATCTATTCATTTATTAATTTAACAAATCTTTATTGTCTACTATACATCCACTCTGTATCAGATGGAGATTCTGACCCCAAGGAACTCACAGTTGCTGATGGAGACAGAGAAGGATGGGGATAATTTCTCATAATGTGATAAATGGTCTGAGAAGGACATCAACAATTATTCCCTTTCTCTCCCATTTCTTCAACTTCTCCCTTTCCAAAAGTCCCTTTACCTCTTCCTATATTCTCGTCTCTACACTTCTTAAAAGATTCCCTTAGCATTGCAACCTCTTTCTAGCTGTTGTTGTGTATCATCAGTCAAGCTTTTAAGAAGGGTAGGCTATTCATACTGTCTCCATATCCTCATCTCCCATTCAGACCTTGATATACTACAATCTGGCTAAAATTTATTAAATTTACTGCTAATAAACAAGTAACTGCCTACATGCAAACTCCAGTGGATAATTCAGTCCTTATCTGGGACATGTGACACTGATGCTCTTAATAATTTCTTTCTCATGAAGCATGCTACTAAGGCTCTGACTTCCCAGATACCACTCTACTGGCTCTCCTTTGATTTTTCTGAAAATTTTCCTCAGTCTGTTTTTTTTTTCTTTTTGAGGGTCTTATTCCTTAGCCAAACCCTTATACAATGATATGCCATAGGGAACACTAGTCCCCTTTTTTCTCTCTAATTCAATATTTCCTCTCTGGGTATGACTTCCAATTCTATATTTTTGAGGATGCTGCTGAAATCTTAACCTCCAGGCACATTTTGATGGTGGTTCTTTCAAGTTTCCACAGTTCTTTGTACATGCTTCCATTAAATCAGTTATCATATGTTATTCTAATTATCAGCACATCTTGTCCCCAAATAGAATGTCAGTTTCCTGAAGCCAGGAATTATGACAGGCATAAATTAGGTGTTCAATAAATAGTTAAGCAAATTCCTGAATGATTCTTGTTTCCTGGATCTTGTCAGATAATCTACAGTATATCCCACAAATATATTACAAAACTAACTCCAGATATATGACTCATGAATTTCTCACCTTGTATTTTCTTGGTATCCTCACTTTCCATGCTTGTCTGTATTCTTTTTCCTTATATTTCATCTATAAGATAAAGGTATTTTCTCAAGTTAGATCATTGTTTAAGATTACCAGAAATATAAATGCAAAGGGAATAGGGAAACAACAGTTTTCTTAAAGCCAGAAAACCAGGGATTGGATCTGCAATTTATTAGATATGTGATACTGGGCTGAAGTTCTCTAAGGTTCAGTTTCTTCATCTGTAAAATAGGAATAATATTCCTACTTAAGAGAGTCATTATAAAAATTAAAATTGAAAACATTCATAAATGTATCTGGCATTCTTAAGCACTATAGGCTTAAGAAAATTTTTTGAACAAACAAGTAATAGAATGACTGAATCTAACTGGCCTGCCTCTTGTCCCACTTCCTTTTTTCCTTTCCTATAAATTATCATCTCATAGTCTCAGATTGGGCACCCCTCCATGAATCAGAGGCTTAAACACACACAATCACATGCACACTTTAGATCTGCATTTCTCTTCACAAGCTAAAGCTAATACTAAAAGTTTTCTAACAGTCTGTGGGTTTTTCAACATGTTATTATTTAACCATTAAGTTTAACATTTGTGTGTGTGTGTACATATATATAATTTGTTAGAAGAATCTTTTAAATAACTGGCAACCCTGATTTAACCTCTCACATGCTCTTTTAAATAACTGGCAACCCTGATTTAACCTCTCACATGCCTTATTTTTAAATGCTAAACTAATTATTTAGTAAAATGCATATGTCCAGTTGACATCTTAGAGCAACATATCAGGAGTCACAAAACTCTAAAATTTGTATTTACTTCAACACCATGTGGTTAAAGGAAGATTACTAATTATCCTTTCTATTTTTCATTCTCTCAAAATGGAAATAAAATTCCTCAACAAAATACTTTTAAGAAACAATAAATGTGAATGTCTTTCATAAAGTAATATAGAAATACATACTAGTTTTGCCATTTCTTTTCCTAAATATTCTGTTAAAAGAAGAAAGGTTAGGTACCTTATAGTATATCCACAAGATAGAATATTGTAACAAGAATCTTGATATTTATTAGAAATGTTTAGTAGTAAGGAAAATGCTTATATTATAATGTTACCCAAAGAGAGTAACACTCAAAATTTTATTTACAGTACAATCCCAATTATTTAAAGGCAAACATAAAATAAAAGTGGGTGGAAAGACAGCAACATATTAACTCTTGTTGCCTTTAGGTTGGTGGTTTTATGGGTATTTTATTCTACTGTTTTTTATTTTTCACAATTTTTATAATAATAATAGCTTCCAACATCCAGTAAGTGCCTCTCAGAGGCCAGGCTCTGTTCTATACACCTTATATCTATTATCTTTTCATTCTTCACAACCACCTTAATTAAGGAGCTATAAGGGTGAAGAATGAGGAATGGTTAAACAATTTGCCCAGATTCACACAGCTAGTAAGTTCCATTGCTGGAATGGGAACCAAGACAATCTAAGGCCAGGGCCTACACATTTATCCTCTATTATACTGCTCCCCCTCCCCCATATATAAATATATGTTACCACTGAGCAAATGGATTAAAATTTAGAAAAAGATAATAAATGAATGTTAAAAAAAAATAGACTCGTATTCCATGTGAATGTTTTAGCTTTGTGGGAAAGTGTAAGGAATATTTCCTTAGATTTACTTAGCCAACCTATTCTGCTACTTAATATAATTTTATTTTTAAAGAGGGATAATGTATAATTTATAAGTATGTCTTGAAATCGAAACTGACAACACACACATTACCTTTGCCTTCTCTTTTCTTCCATTTTCTTTTCTTATACTGTTTTCTAATAAGTGGTTACTTTGCAATGTAAAATAAAATAAAGTTTGCCAGTTGCCTAGTAGCGTTAAGTCATCTATTTACTAGCTATGTGCTTAAAAACACCCACAGCAAAGGACAAGTTATAACTTTCAAGGAATTGACCAATGTAAAATTATATTTCAAATTATAAAAAAGCATCTGTCAAATAAAGCAGATTATGCAGTGTTTTCAGTAATTTAGTGGATACAATTGTCATGAACAAGATTTCAAAATTCTTTATCTGCATTATCACAGAAAAAAAGAAAAGGGTTATTCCAGGTAACAGGAAGAACCTATCCCATTTACTGGTTTCACTCTATCTACTCCCAAAAACAATACCATGAAGTCAAATTCAAATTTCAGCAAGAAAACTAGCTGAACATTCCTTTTACCTAGACTAGCAAACGTTATCAAATCTTCTTGAAATTTAAATATCACCCCTAAAATTATATCTTTTGTGCAAACTCTGATAGAGCTGCAAATCCCACTTCTAATTGCTGCCTTTAAATTTCTGACGGTGAATACCCAGCCTGGAATCATATATAGCACACAATTTCTCTAAATAAGGCAATGCAAGGGAGAAAGGACAAATACGCAGGTTCATATAATATATATTTCACAATACAATAGTTTAAATGGATTAAGAAGTAACAATCAGGTCCCAGAAACACTATGTACCAGAAGGCAGTTCACTTCACAATAACATCCAGACACCGTATATTGTAGCAGCCCTTTCCCGTAAATCCTCATCAGTTTCCACAGGCAATAATCTTTCCAAGGAGGGAAGCTAACTCTGCCCAGTTTCCTGAGTGTTCACTCAAAATTATCTGCTACAGCCTGGCTCACCTAAAGAGCTGGAAAAACTCCTTTTAAAGAGCATATGTGGTCCCTCAGGCTCCTCCAAACCAGGGTTCTCAACTCCTGCGAGGCATCAGGGCGCTGGTTAAACGCGGGGTCCCGCCCCTCCACGGGCCGGCACGGGCAGCGGGGCCAACAATCCACCAATTAACATGCCCTCCCCCCATCAGGTGATTTTGGAATCCGTGGTTCAGACCACGATTTGGGAAACGGTCTCTTAAGTGGTTCCCAACCCTTCGGTACATCAGAATCACCTGGGGAACGTCTAAAATACGCAGGAGCCCGAGAATTCTGAAGGGCAGTCGGGGGCGAGAGCTGCCAGGCTCCAGGCACCTGAGTAAATGGTACGTGACAATCATCTTTCCCCACTAGCTGCTTTGGGGACTGCGAGCAAGGTCTGTTGCCTCTTCAGGAAGGCCCCTTCCGCAAACCTTAACCCATCCCCTCAAGTGGGCCGGTTAAGAAGCAACCGGCAGGGCGATCCCGCATCCTAGCCTCTGAGGGCAGAGTTGGGCCCAACCGCGGCCCGCCTTCCACAGGAGGCGACGAACAGGCTGAAAGCCGGGCTTAGGGGCAGGGCTGGGCAAAGCCCCAAGGCACAGGGAGCTAAGGCCGCGGTCTGTACCCTCCAACCGTCGCACGCTGCACTCCTGCTTTTTCACCTTCGCTGCCCTTCCACCTCGACGCCCGACCCTGCTTCCCGCTGGGCAGGCCGTGCCACTTCCGTGGGGCGGGACTTCCGGCCAGCCCTCCTTGCCTCCACGCGGAGTCGCTCAGCTAGTAGCTGGCCCCTACTTTCCCCGATGTTCCCAAGGGCATAAGGGTAGAAAGTGTGTGGGCACAGAGTTTTTAAGTAAAAGAAAGTCGCAATTTAAAGGGAAAAATCCCCTAATCCCACCATCTCCAATTTTTAGGGCTTCCTTTCCGGAGCAGTACTCACCAGGAGGTAAGAACAGACCCCTGATGCACGAGGCCAGGCTCTGGGATGGTGGCCGGGGGACTTGCTTGGCCCGCGAGCATGGCTGGGATGCTGCCCAGAATGGGACCAACCCCCCACTCCTCCCATCCCCCTCCCCTACCCCACACCACCCCGCACCTGCCTTGTATCCTGTAGTGTGCATCTAGTTGAAGGAGATCCCCGCCCCATACATGGAGCCAAGTACCTACCTCACCCGGCAGCCTCAAAGTACAGCCCGGGTGTACTTCCCGGGTGTACTTCCCTCTGCAGAGACCAAAGGACCAGGACCCTGGGTCTCAAATAGGGTCAAAGCCAAGCCTCTCTTTTATGGTTCTATTGCTTGCCTCCCCCATAAGCAAAGTTTATTAAAAATCCACCCCACGGGATTGTTGGAAGATGGAAATGTCAGGAGAGAGTGCCTACTGTAGAAAATGTCAACTGCTACAGTGAAGAGCAGCCAAGGAAGGGTTCAGTCCCTTTAGGGTCCAAGAAAACCAAATCCCTGTGAAACACCCTCTTGACATATCTAACCCAGCTCTTCACTTGGGAGACACAGACTGACCTGCATCATCAGACACAGTCCTCAGCCATATATAAATCAAATCAGAAACTGGGCACTCCCCCCACCCTCCAGAGTTCCACCTAGTTGGCTTCTATTTCCATCTTAGGTTTTTTGCCCTCTGATATATGCCCTTAGTCCAATGTGGTTAGTCTTTAAAATGAAATGGAATTGCCCATAAAATTTTAAGTAGTAGGTAGCAAAATCTAAATTAGTTAAGGTAACTCCACATACAAGGGTACTGTCTTGTTTCTGATACAACTACACATCCTGAAATAGCTGTCTTTTTAAATTCTGCTATTAGTTTTAACAAATAATGATTATCCTAAACTGTCCACAGCTAAAATCTGTACATGGTTTAAAGTCATGATTTAATACTGTAAAAAATAAAATATTTTTTTCTAATGAAACTCAATGGATTTCTATAAGTAATTTTGAAATAGCAAGCTAGAATTAATGAATTCAATTAGAAATTGATAAGTTTTATTCTCTGGGAAAAGTCCTGTTTCCTTTCTCTGCTTCTGCTCACCACCCCCAAAAAGCAAGACTATTTTATTACAAATGAGAAAAATGTTTATTAAGGAAACAATTGAACAGCTTTCCCTTAGCAGAATTTTACAGACTTTAGTACAAACCTGATAGCAATTACAGTTTCAGTCATTAACACACTACGTAGGATGCTTATTCTACAACTGGAAAGTTGCTGATGTTTGTGACATGCCACTATAAATGTAAGTATTATTAAAAATTACAAATTGTTTGGTGATTATTTTGATAATCTCCTGAGCAGCAGCTCCTGCAAAGAGAAAGGAGAAAACAGATCTTTGAGAAGGGTAAGTTTCAGGAGTTATATAAAAATAGACTCAATACTGTGAAGAAAACATTTTCCTTTCCAAAAGCAAAGGTGTTTAAAAGTGGTCCAAAACAGACATGGCTTTCTGAGTCATATCAAAATAAAGGGCTACAATTCTTTATATGTTTTAAAAGGAAAAGTTTTATTCTACACATTCAAAATGAAACATTATGCCACAGTTAAAAAGAATGAAGTATTTTAAAATTATGGTGATTTAGAATGATTGGCAAGATACATTAGGTGAACAAAGCAAGGTGCAAAACAGGAATATGGTTTGATCATGTTTTTTAAGGATACACACAGGCATAAAAAAATTCTCAAGGGACACCCCCTGTAAGTATGTGAATTTTACCTTGTACCTAATTTTACATTTATAATAAAGGGATCAGGATATGGTGGTGATGGTAGTATAACACTGTGAATGTAACACCACTTAACTGTATATTTGAAAGAAGCTAAAATGGGAAACTATAAGTTACCTATGTTACTAGAATAAAAATTTTTTAAATATATAGAATTGTACAACACAGTGAACTCTAAACTATGGGCTATAGTTTAATAGAGTAATTATAATATTGTTTCATCAGTTGTAACAAAAGTACCACCTAACGACAGTGTGAATAATAGGGAAAATTGTGTGTTGGGGGGAGGGTATATGGGAACTCTGTACTTTCTGCATGATTTTTCTATAAACCTACAACTTCTTTAATTAAAAAAAAAAGGATCAGGGTATATTTGTACATTTGCAATTAGGAAAATATCTATATTAAATACCATCAGATTGCTGTAACAAAGCAAAAAAAAATAAAAAACTACCAAGAAAAGATCTTCATCTTTCACAAAATAGTCACTGATTCAATAAACATTTGCATTTCTACTATCTGCTGGTTTGAAGCTGTTATGTACCCCAGAAAAGGTCATGTTCTTTTAATCCATTCTTGTATGTATAGACCTATTGTGGGTGAAACCTTTTGATTAGGTTGTTTCAATTGAGATATGTCCCACCCAATTCAAAGTGTGTCTTAATCTTTTACTGGAGTCCTTTATAAAGATAAAAGAAACCTGGAGAGAACACAGAGAAACAACCAGAGTTTGGAGAGAAAGACCTCAGAGGTGCTAAAAGAAGACCCACAGAAGCTCAGAGAGGAGGCCACTGGAACCAGAAGCTGAAAGCTTCAAGACCCAGGAGTGAAGGACCAGCAGGCACCGGCCATGTGCCTTGCTATCTGACAGAGGAACCCCGGATGCCAGCAGCCTTTCTTCAGAGAAGGTATCTTCCTCTTGATGCCTTAATTGGGACGTTTTCATGGCCTTAGAACTGTAAAATTGTAAGCTAATAAACCCGCTTTGTAAAAGCCAACACATTTCTGGTATATTGCATGCCAGCAGCTTTAGCAAACCGAAGCAACTAGATACTGGTCTAAGCACCAAAGATACAGTAGAGAACAAAAGACAAAAATTTCTGCCCTCGTATCTCTTTAGTAGTAAGAGACAGATAATTGACAAATAAGTAAAATATATATGTGAAATGCCTTTAAGTGCTAAGGAGTAAAGCAGGGAATGGGGATATGCATCCAAGAAGGGTTCAATTTTAGACGGAGGAGTCAGGGATGGACTCACAGGGAAGAGAATATGCAAAGACCTGAAGGAAGTAAGGGGATATAATGGCTTTGTGCAGAATGATTACAGAACACAGAAGTAAAAATTTCAGTTTATACTTTTTTTTTTCCTGCTATAGGCAACTCATCCAGTCATCCAACCTCTCTGGTTTTGTGTCTTCTTGGAAAGTGGACTGAATCTGAATAAATAATAATTCGCCTTTTTCAGTGAGTTGGCAGGTTACTTGGTTTTTTTCCACAAGATATTTGGTTTTAGTTTAAACTAAATTATCTGGACTCAGGCTTTAATTTGGGTTTGCGTAGAATATAGTTTTCTTAGGTCTATATTATTCATTTACATTTAAATACTTTGAATATTAATCAGACCTGGACCTGCCTTCAAAACATTAATAATTAAAAGGAAATATCACAAGTAAATAACTCAGTCTACAAGAAGATTGTAGGCAGGGGTGGTTTTTTGTTGTTGCTTTCTTTTTTAGGGGGTATTGGAGTGAGGGAAGGACCTAAGGGGAATTTTTGTCAAAGAGATGGCATTTTAAAAATGGATCCTTGAAGAATAGATAGGTTTTGGACATGCAGGAAATAGGGAAATTGAAGGCAAATGGGCCCAGAGGAATAAATATACAGAAGCAGGAAAACACAGGGCATGTTTAGGGGAAAAGGAAGTAACTTGATAAAACTGAAGCCAGAAAGGCTGGGTAGAACCAGAACACAGAAATCTGTTAATATCAAGCTAAGAACCCTGGACTTGCTTTCTGAGGGCCATTACAGTGTGTGTGTCTGTGTGTACATGAGTGTTGACAGGGTGTGGGGTTAACTAAGTGAAGGACACAATCAGAGCTATGCTTTAGAAAGATTAACGACTCCTCAGGAGTTTCACATGGACTGGAGTGGGATAGATGGAAGGCAAGGAGATCAGGACAGAGGCTACTATAATAATCTAAGCTAAATAGAACATCATGCTTCACTGACCTCCCTAACTAAAATAGCTAAGAAAAAAAATTATGTTAAAATATTAACTGTGCTATATAACAACAGATGACAGTCTTCTCATCTGCGGAACTCACCCCCCAAAAACGCAGCGATGGTGTGTGGCTCAGCAGCTCCATATCGGCAACTAGGGAAAGGAGGGAGACATGAAGTTAGATTAGCCTTACCACAAGAAGGGAATTATTTCTTAAATGCCCTAAAAAATACTCACAATTCATGGACATAATCATCTTTCACCATTACAGATAATCCATATTCCTGCAGGAAGCCAGTAAGACAAGACTTCAACTTTCCTATATCTTCTTCAACTTGATAGTTAGATACCCCTAAAAAAATGTATAAATTAATTTTCATTAAAATAAATATATAGTTCAAAAATAATGGGTACCTCCTTTAGTTAATTCATTTTGGAGTATTCCAGTCAAAACAGTAAGGTATGAAACTGAAGTGAAAACAAAAATATTGAAAAGTATGAGACCGATACATGCAGATATTGCAAACCAACAGCAATCAAAGGGACCACCTAAAACCTATAAAAATTTGGGTTTAATAAGTCTGATCAGTGCTCCATACATAGTATCTAATACTCAGCACATAGTTGGTGCTCAATAATTATTTGATAAAGAAATGAATGAATGAGAACTAATGTCCTGTTTTTACACTTTATAAAAATTATGGTCTTTACTATCCATTCCAAGGAGATTAAATGACACACAGAACCTAAAGTTGTAATAGGAACATTTACTGAGTGTTAATAGATGCTGGATACTGTTCTAAGTACCTTACATATATTAACCGATTTAATCATCACAACAACCCTGTGAGTAGGTACTATTATTATTATCCCCATTTTACACATGAGAAAACTGAGGAACAGATTAAGTAACTTGCCTGAGGTACTCAGCTAATAAGTAGCAAAACTTGAATATGAACCCAGGCAGTTCATTCCAGAGCAAATGGTCTTAATGATTAAATTATGATATCTCCAGAGGTAAATTATTATTAGTACTACTGGAAGGAAAAAATATAACTACTGTACTAAAATATTCATGTACTGTTAAAAAAATCAGTTATTTCTAAACCCCTCTGGTTTAAAAACGATTATCACTATTCTTCCTCATAATACAAGTATCTACCCTTTATTGAGTGCTCACAAGGTACAAGGCAATATATAAGTGATTTTAGAGCATCACGTATTTAACCTTTACAATCCAATGGAGTAGGTACTATTATTACCATTCTGTAAGTGAGAGAACTGAGACTTGGAGGGAAATAGTGACAGAGCTTGAATCTGAACCCAAGTTGAACTCTAAAACCTTTGCTCTATGTTGTCATTATTACTGATGAACTCCCTGTCCCAGTGTTAGTTCCCTGTGTAGTCCCCTCCAACTCTTAATCTCAGCTGGCCCTCTGAAATTAGAAGAACTTGACACAGTGATATTGTATGACTCCCAAAGGTAGGTCATAAGAAGCCATGTACCTTGTACCTGGGTCTTTTGGAATGTTAACTCAGAAGTCTACCTTGAAACTGCCATGCTAAAAGGAAGCCCAAGCTAGCCATGTGGAGAGAGATGCCTGGCCAGTTATTCCATACACAGGAATGAAAATGTCTTCTTGGATGTCTAACTCACACAAACCTTTAGAATGACTCTAGCTCCAGATATATTGCAACTACATGAGATTCTCTCCCCCAATGAAAACTGCCTAGCTGAGTCCAGTCAATCCACAAAACTATGAGATAATAGATTATTGTTGTAAACCACAAAATTTTGGGGTGGTTTGATACACATTAACAGATAACCAAAAAAATTCTCATCAATACAAATAAAGCAATGCATACTTGGTGTTTATTCCTTTTCTTTCTCCTTATAAGCTTGCTCATTAAGTCTGTAAACTCTGGGGCATAGTGTATCAGTTGGGGCAACAGGTTTTATGATATGCCTAGAATGTGCAGCTATAAAATTATCCTACACAATTAAAATCATAATCAAGAATATAACTGTAAATCTTAGAGATTATGCCAATTGTCCAATTCCTACATTTGCAAAGAACAAAAAGTAGATACTAAGCAAACAGATCCCTACATCTTTAGTTCTGAATTCAGAAGTCACAAACTTGTGGCTTTCCTGTTCCACTATATTAAATTCAGTGTGAATCTTACAAGAACAATGGAAACTGACTGAAAAAAAAAAGTTTTCTTCTATATCCATTCAACCAACATTCCTCTGTAATATTTTACAATCAAACACTATTTGCAAATAGTTACACTTTAGAAACAAATGGCAGTTACCTACTGGGATGAACAAACTATATAAATATTAACATGTAATTCAAATATGGCTATCATAAATACTCTGAAAATAACTTCCTTAATATTCAATTCAGTATAAGTGGTTTATTCAAGATTTTATTATATTTGGTAATTCAATTGCTATTCTTACCTGGGTATCTACCATGTTGTTTATGAAATCTATCAATAGCTCGTAACATTAAGTACAATACTATCTCATTATCGGGATTGTCCATGCTGGAAACTGAAAGAAAGAAAGAAAAATCCAGTATATTTCAATGAAGGGCTGAATTTACCATATATTCAAGTTTCAGGATACAAGACAATTTTACCAAAAAAGTTTATATTTTGTGATGACAAAAGAGAAAATGGTAAATAATAATAAAATAAGGGGGGAGGATAAATTAAGATGAAATCCAATGATCTTATGGACTATTAGAGGTAATCAATCTCTACTAAAGTAGTGACATGCTAACTTTAACTCTTCCACATATCATCCAACTGATTCATGGCCTAAATATCATTTTGAGTATATACTACATTTTGCATTTTGAAATTATAACTATTTGGATAGGTTTTAGAATACCACTTAGGGCATAAATATTTACATTACCCTTTATATTATCATCATCATACACTCAACGCTATTATTCACAGAACATTTATGTCTTTACAAGTAATTATAATTAATAACCTAGCACCAGAAGGTCATTATACTTACTTATTTCATCCTTGTTAACTGTATCCAAACCATATTCTTCAGCTAATGATCGACATCTTACCACTCGAAGAAA